>VZUI01037153.1:0-13117 GCA_013401135.1 Cettia cetti | reverse complement strand
TCTTCTCTCTTTCCTTGTATTTCACTCTTACCTGGCAGAAGAGAGGAGTGAGGGAGTGCCTGGAGTGCTGTTTGGCTGATGGCTAGAGCAAACCCACATTGTTCATGTGGTGGATTTATTACCCTGTAGTAAATTAACTGCTAGTAATGTAATTACTTTAATTTACAAATGAAACCCACAACCAAAACCACGGAGTGGACCAATAGTAAGTTAGTGATGAAACAGGAAACAGAACTCAAGAACATTGATCCTCATATAACCAGTGTGAAGGTGATACTTTTTGTTCCTGTAATAGTTCTGCTCTTTAAACCAGTATATTTCAAAAAGAAATAGGAAATCCAGAATCTTGAATTCTAGAACTCTCTGCCATACAAATATCTACTTATCTATAAGCTCTTACCAGTTCAAAGGTACAACAAAGAATTATGTGCTCATCACATGGTTTCTGAAAACATGACAATATAATAGATACTGGTTTAATGACCTTAAGGGAAAATATTGAAAGTCAGAGCTGATTTTATGTAGACAACTTTTGCACACACTTTTTTTTTTTTTTTTTTTCAGAGAAGCTGGGAAAAAAAGACCATAGTTAGGAGAGGTTTGACTCTGTGCCACACACCATCTGCTTATCCTTTCATTTCAGCTCTGGGTGCTTTTGAAAATGGTGACCTTGATGATTCTTTTTACTTGCACAGCTTTATAAAACTGTCTTGTTACATCCTGCAGGGCCGTAACTTCTAAGAATTGAGAGCCAGACAGAATCAGCTGTTATTGTACGTGAAGGTGCTTGTTGTACAGGGCTGATTGGTTATAAATTGGACATTGAGTGCACAGGCCTCCATAAGGCATCTGAGTAATTATGGAGCAATTTGCATCCTTTCACAGATCTGCTCAGGAAAGCTGTGAATCTCTAAGCCCAGCTCAATATGCAGAGGTGTGTGTGCGGAAGCTGAACAAGTGCATAAGCAAAATGAAGTGTTATATTTGGGCTCCTCCTTTCTGGCAGGAGTGATTCAAAGCCTCTAAGATGTCATGGCACTCCCATTCTTTGTACATATGAAAATGATCAGCTGAAGTAGAGGATTGTGGTTTCCACATGGATTGAATCATAGTAGTTGGTGTACTGATGTGTTAGATGTCGGCTATCGAGCAGGAGAAACTTGTCTGCTTATTGAAACCATGGGAAAAAGTCACAACTTGGACCTTTCCCCTCTTCCTCCTTTTCCTGACCCATCAATGTAGTCAAAATTCATCTTTGAGAAGGTTGCCATGAGCCTGGAGCCCTAGTCAACCACTCTGGCTGCTTGCCTTCATGTTCAGCTGTCTCACAGCTGCTTTGTCCTCATTAGTGCAAACTGGACTTCTTTCACACACTGACCTGCTGATGGCTCCTTACTGTCGTTTAGTGAACTTAGCAGTAGTGTACCCTATTTTTGTGCTTTACACCATTAAGAGCCAAACCAGCAAGGGAAGTGGCAGCTGCCCCATGTTTAGTGTCAGAACTGTGTGCTGCGAGACCCTTCCAGACTGAGCAGCAGCACAAGTGATGTGAGGGCACGTGCCAGTTCTTCTGTCAGTGTCAGAGCATGTGGGATGAAATGTCTGCTGGCGGTAGGCAGATAGACAATGGTGCATCTGTTGTAAAGCCTGCACGCCTGGTAAAAACCCATCAGAAAACTGTGGAAAAATGTCAAGCAGTGGCATGACTTCTTACTGGTTGGCTACCTTATAACATGTGGCTGCAGTATTTCTAATGTGGTGCTAGCCAGACTTCCTCTATTGTCAAACCATGATCTGTGCAGAGGGAGTATTGTTAGCTTGACCTCAATAACATAAAATAAAACTAAAAGCTTTTTACACATCTTTTGCCAGCTAATGGGTCTTTATTTTCCCATCCCCCAACAACAATTATCCTTCTAATATTTCCACAGAGTAATTTCTGTGGTTTTCTTTTCCCCATTTATTGTGGGGTTACAAAATTAGTGCCAGGAGTTCACTGTGTATGGAGCTTTAATGGTTAGTAGTTCATGGATTTTTACAAACACAGGCAGCAGTCTAAAGTAAAGAGAGAGGGAATTTTGTGACTTGACATCTGAAGTATTCCCCGACTTCAAAGAAGTTTCAGCTGGCCAAGCAGCCTCATTTCAATAACTCAGAAGAAAGTTGTTAGGAAACCTGGGAGTGGATGAGTTCCCACCAGGGATAGAGCAATGGAGAGCATGAAAGAAAAGAAATCCCTCCTGGTAGAACTGCAGTTGAAATGTCAAGGATCTGGAGTCCTAAAAGGGCCAATGAGGACTTCAGATTGAAGTATATATAGGATATTTTTTGCCTTGGCCAACTCTGAAATAGTAAAGCAAGGATCAGGCCTGGGAGATAAGAGAATAACCTTGGAAGCTGTTGAGAATGTCACTGATGTCTTTTTTCCTGTGTATGTATGTATGTATGTATGTATGTATGCAAGTATTTATTTATTTATTGGGTGGGAGTAGAGTCATTCATCAATTGCAAGTCATCCAGGAGAAGAAGGTTTCATTGTGTCTGATTCATGAGAAGACAGCAACTGCCTTCTGGGCAGAAACAAAGTATGTATGAATGTTTGGCCCCAGGGAATCTGACAACTCAGCACCAGCCACACATCTCCTGGGTTTTGGCAGAAATGTTAATGGCAGCATGACTTATCCTCATCCTTCTGGGGATGATTGCCTTCCAGAGCACACACACTGGCAAGGCAAAAAGTGATGCAGAAGACTGGTAAATGCTCTCCTCCCTGTCAGAGGGCAACAGAAGCGTGTTTTGGTGTAGCAGAGAGGTGTAGCTGAACAAGCTGACAAGTTCTCTTGGTCAATTAAAATATTTAATACATTACAGCTGTGCACTATGCAGTCGGTCAGTGACGCTGCTTGCTCTCTCCTGCTAGAGATATTCTTTCTCTGTGTATGCTTTTAAAGAACTATTCTATTTTCTGTTCATACTATACAACTGTTTAACTGTAAATCATTAAACACTTTGCCTGGGCAGGGACTCAACAAAAAACCTTACCACAGGACCGTTCCATAAAAAATAATCAATAATCTGAAATAAGTGAATGATTGCAGAAGGCTCCTGGTGGTGGCTCTGATACTGGTAGTCATGATAAGGGAGAAAAAGCTGGTGAAACCACCCTCCAGGTGTGTGAAAAACCCAAGACTGTCAAGAAAATTGGAAGTAAACAGGGACATCCACAGCTTCACTATTTTATGGTATGACAGAAATGTCAGCAACATGTGAGAGCTTGAGAGTAGTAGATTACCTCACTGTTGCAATTTACTCTTGGGTTTGGGGTTTCTGTGCATGTGCCTTTCCCTTGTGCTAGTGCAATTAACCCCTGTATACCAGCTTGATTAGAGCTACAGCTGCCTTTCATCTACTTCATCAGTAGCTCAAGGTCATCTAGGAATTAGGGGCTCTAGATTTATAGAGATCTTTGGTAAAGAAGAACATTGTTACAGTAGAGAGTTAAGACATCAAACCTCAGGAGGGATCCAACCCTTTGAAATGACATGTAGCCTTTAGATCTGCCTGAATTTCTCTCCAGTAAAATCTGGGTGATTTATCTGCATTATATTTATAGCATTTTGTATAGCTACAGAGTTCTTTATTCCTTTGCATAAATAACAAATATCTCCTGTGTATTTCTTTTTTTCTTCTTTTAAGCTGCAAGAATTGTAGGAGATTCAAAATTTCTGGGTAGATATACTGGCTATAAATGTGTATTGTAGAGTGGGAATAATAAGGACTCAAATTTTATAGACCTTTCTCATTAAAAGTCACCTTCAGAAAACACTGCTGCACCTTACTTATAATCAAATGACACCTCATAACCACCTAACCATTTTTAATATCCCCTAGAATCTATTGTATTATACCAAGGCTCAGACACTGTCTAGGTAGTCAAGGAAGGGAGTATACCGTCATATTTAAAAGCAGTTATTGGGACAGCTTTTACAGGCAGTGGGCTAAGACAATTCAGAAACAATTGCTTATGTGATAGTTTGAGGATTTGTCCCTGTCAAACAGTTAATATTGCTTTAATACATGAAGTAGGCTGTATAAGACAGCAATAATGAAAAATGTCAGGAAAGACAATATCAATTGTTATTCAACATCCACATCAAAGATTACTTTTTTGTCAGTAGCTTTCAGAAAATGTATTTTCCATCAGATCTGATTGCGTTCCTCTTTGAAGTGCTCCATCCTCCTGGTAGATTTAATGTGACATCTAGGCACTTTTTAGTCCCTGGGCCTCTGAGGCGATTCAAAGAGGCACAACAAGCCATCACAGGTTTATCCTCAAAGGCCGACACTGTCTGTCTGATTTATTGTAACTTTAAGAATCATCTCCAGCAAAGCATGAGCCTTTCTACCCATCCGCAGCCTCAGACTTTTATCAATTCATTTGTATGCAGCCTGTACGTTCTGGAACTGAGAGCCCTATAGCCACTCATGGAAAATGCATTACCTGCTACTAATCCTTTTTATCTTTAAAGTCTGTATTTTTTATGTATAAGTCATTTTGGGTTATCATAAAATATACATAATTCTAGCCCCAAAAAAGACAAAATGAAAAGAGAATATATAATAAGTTATGAGCTTGCCGTGTCCTTATCACCAAGGATTCTAAATAAACAGCTCTCCCTATGTAAATACTGCAGGATATAAAACTGTGATTACTTTCAATAGGGAATAGGAATGCTTCCATTTTTGTTCCTCGTTTCAAAGCGAAACAGTGAGATGAATCATTTTAAATGTATTTGGGAGCACTTTTATTTTCTGCTTCATTGCTTTGGGGAACTGACACTTGTAGGGGTTGCCTGTCAAACTTCTGTCTTATAGCACAGACATCCAGGAGCACCTTATGGTTTCAACATTTTGCTTCAAATTCATGGTCAACCATAAGTTAATGACAGCTGGTTTATTTTTTCCTTTTACTTTCCTTTTTTAGGGGGGTCAGGGAGGTGATGATGATGCAGAATGTATTCAAAGCATCTGCAGTATCTCATAGCATACTAGGAAAAGGGGTGAACTGGCTGGAAGGATGGTAGACTTCTGGGAGCAGGGCTTTCTCTACAAGTTTTGAGGCAGTTCAGTCAGTTTGCAAATTCAGTGCACTATTTTCTTAAAATACTGTGTGAATAGTCCGGCCAATAACTTCTCTAGATAGAAGAGCCATCCAAGCTTTTATCATTTTGGACATAATATTAATCACAGATGGAACTTTTTAAAAATTAAACCTTACTGTCTTCTATCCATGTCAGTCCTGAGTCTCATGCATGCAGAATATCATAGGTCAGGATTATGAAAAGTAACAGATAGGCACATCAAGCTGTATTTTGACACTTCTGCATATGTATATATTTATGCATACAGAGATAGATAGATAGATAGATAGATAGATAGATAGATAGATAGATAGATAGATAGATAGATACATACATACATACATACATACATACATACATACATACATACATACATACACACAAAAGTCTTTGGGTGTATGCAGGCATGCATATGAACTGCTACTGGAACAGGTTTTACAGGCACTGGGCTGAGACAGCTTAGGTGACCATAGTGAAAGTTTGTGTGTTCTTGCAGCTGATGTGGCACCAAAACACAGTAGTGTTTAAATGGCCAGCTTTAACTGAAGGCACTGAGATTCAGTGACCTAGCAGGAACTAGAAATCTATATGCTTTTGCAGGTGTTGCCCGTATGACCCTGGGGCTTACGGTTTCAGTGAATCTGGTCTCTTGTTCAAACTCATTCTGTACCTCTGAGGAAAAATTAAGGTTTAACACTACATATACTAACAGACATTCCATTAGCTAATTAAATTAACTGAGTTATACCAAGATAAAATATAATTGAGAATACAGCTAGGTCTATTTGTTAGATGCTATGCCAGAAACTAACACATAGGGAATGTAAATTCAGATCTATTTTTCAGACTTGGATATAATACTTGTAGACACTTTTAATGAGTATTTTCCCAATCTAATGCACAACATTCTAAATTATTAAAGCAGTGTATAAGGACAGTTGTACAACATTGATAAAACATTGCTGCAAGCAAAGTGACTGTGCATATAACCAGAAAGGATTTTTGGTGACAGACTACCTGTTTTCCTTATAAAGTTACATAAGACTCCAGACATATGATGAAAAATAAATAATACTATCTAAGGCACTGGTGTGTTGGTCCCACTGATTTAATGGGCTATTCACAGCCTACATGAGAAGTTTGTCCCTTTGCATTTTTAGTATTGAATTCCCCTTGAAAGCTCTTAGACTGTGGGACTGAATTCAGCAAAAAGAAAGCCAACCATTCAGTAACTTGTTGATTTACTGGCAAGTTTATGATGGGAAATGTTGGATCAGGTCCTGCTTTTCCTTCTCTTACTCTCTGCAGAACATAATTCCTAATTAGACAGTTACTCTTTGCCAGCTGTTCCCTCCATCAGGACCTGATTACTAAATTTTTATCACAATATGGTGTCTGGTGAGAATGGATATATTCTTGAGGGCTCCTTTTTTGTCTTCAACTCTGCACAGGAGAAATATATACTGGGAAAAAGATATTACAATTTTTTTCCTAGGATATATGTTTCTTTTTAAAGGTGATAAATACTATATACTGGAACAGTCCATTTATTTCTGAAGTCTGATATATTTTCTGTGTTTGTTTGTGCTCTTTAATACGTTAATCACTAATTTTTTCTTGCCTGGACTAGAGAAGTGCAACCCTAGAGCAAATTAATCATTCCTTCTTGTTACCAAAATGATGAATTATAAACAGTTATTCAGCTAAAATAAGCACATTTATTACTAAAAGCTTGGCTTCCAGAATGTATTATAGGTCTTTTAATGGGATAGTTTCCTGGACTATTATTTCTTATCTGTAGTACTTTTTTTTTTTATAATATGCTTATCTCTTGGTTGTGTCCAGACCCTAAAGGCGCACAGTAATGCCAAGCAAAGAAAACTACTTTGCTCTGCAAAGTTTTACCATGGGGAAACACAAACTGTGGTGATTTACTGTAGCGGGATTTCTAGGGCACACAGAAGTATGAGGTATTACTGTTACTCACTAGTCTCAAGTGTTCTCTTTTCCATAGAAAGATAATTAAAATTCTGTTCTGCTTACCATTGAAATGGAAAGACTGCTACCTTCACTGGAAACTGGATCAAACCATAAGATGGCAAATATGTGTTCAGCTAGAAAGTGCATACTTTCCTTTTTGTTCCTTTTTAAAACACCTCCCAGATGTGGAAGCACCAGCGTGTTTATGCTCTGACATTAAAGGACCTTACAGAAGCACACTAGGTGGGAGCAGCAGATTGATAACTGCAAATTCATGGGATCATAGCATCATAGAATGGTTAGGGTTGGAAGGGGTCCTAAAGATAATCAAGCTCCATAGGCAGTGACATCTTCCACTAGACCAGGCTGCACAGAGCCCCATTCAGCCTGGCCTTGAACACCTCCAGGGATGGGGAACCCATGACCTCTCTGGGAATTAGCACAGCCAAAGTCAAACATGGCTCCCTGTGCAAGTTAATTGTGGACAAAATAACTTGTCATGACAAGTTCCTTCCACTGTCTCATTAATGAACCTTGACATTCCCTTAGAGGAATCTTGTACAAGGGTGAGACAATAAGGCAGGTTTTATATAATTTTTTGGCTTGGATTTTAATTCTTGACATCTGTGCTTTCATTTTTCTCTATTCACAGTACTGCGAACAGATCTAAATTATTGCTAGCAATAAGTTAATTTCATAAAGGTAAAATTTGTTTAGTAAGTGCTATCATGAATCTTGTAGTAAGACATACCTGATTTTTCTCACACTAGGCATTGGCTATCAGTATGTCTGAAAGAATACACATACAGATACATCTGCTTTTTAACAGGCATAGTAATAATCCTGAAATTGGGAATTAGGATGGCATTGTGGAACTCTAAAATCTGGTCTCTGCTTAAAGGAGGATTTCCTAGGCATATGTCCATTAACAGATAATCTGGTAAATTTGGGTAGGCTGGAATGGCCATGCAACCTAATGACTACCTAAGCAAAGCTGATGTGGCATGTGGGGCATGTTCAGCAGGGCAAAAATACACCATGGGAACATCAAAATCCCCTGGCACATTTGGTGTGACATTTCTTTACTAACTACTGAAAAGCAAGATGCATAAAGTCAGCCATCAGAGGTAGCAAAGTGTGGTGGTTTAATCCCATCTGAACATCAGGACCACACCAAAATGGCTCTATCTCTCCCATTCTCCACTGAGCAGGGGAGAGAAAATACAACAAAAGGCTCATGGATCGGGGTAAGAATAGGGAGAGATTCTCAGGAATTATTATGATGGACAAAAAATAAAAGATGAGAAAAAAGCTGAGTTTATTATCAGTCAAGTTGGAGTCAGGTAATGAGAAATAAAACATCCTTTCCCCACTCACTTCTTCCTGGGCTCAATTTTGCATGTGAATTCTTCACCTCCTTCCTCCTAGCAGAACATGGGACAGAGAACAGTGGTTGTGGTCAGTTCATCACACACTGTCTCAGCTGCTCCCTCCTCCTACTTGTCTCACCTGTTCCTGTCCGGGGTTGCAAGTGGATCTGTGCACCCCATGGACCTCCACAGACTGCTCCATTGCTGCAGGGGAATCTCAGCCCCAGCATCTGGAGTACCTCCAGCCCCTCTGTCTGCGCTGACCTGAATGTCTACACAGCTGTTCCTTTTGCATATTCTCAGTCTTTTGACTACTGCTGCACAACAAGTTTTTGTCCCCTCTCTCACAAATTCCAGAGGTAACTACCTTTGCCACTGATGGGCTCAGCCTCGGCCTTGGCCAGCAGCAGGTCTGTCCTGGAGCCATCTGGCTTCAGCTTTGACCAACATGGGGGAAGCTCCTAGCAGCTTCTCACAGAAGCCACTGCTGTAACCCCTCCCACTACTAAAACCTTGCCAGGCAAACCCGGAAAAAAATGGTGGTGCTCCCAAAAGTTCAAGGTCAGCATCTACTGTGGTTTTTTAATGATATGGATATTATCTATCACTTCTCCTCCACTCCTAACTGGAATGAGCTCAGAAAATATGATCCTTTGTAACAAAACAAAGAAACAAACAATCAAACAAAAATTAATCTAGTAGGAGATTAGTGGTTTTTTAGTTTTTTTCTATTTTATATTCTTTTTTTTTGTCTAAAAGTCTGAAAATGCTAAGATAAAATCAAAACAATGGAAAAAAGTACATTTGTAGATTTCTTTACATGTCTTTCTACCCACCTGTATTATTAGTTTTTTTTTATAAGTATTTCTGTAACCTCTGTCAAAGAAGTGAATCAAAAGAGAAGCATACCAGCTGGTCTCAGTATTATGAATTATGAAAGCATGATGTTTTAATGGGATTTTATCATCTTTACAGATTCTAACATATGTCATTTTTGTGACCAGAACTGATCTTCAGTAATCTACGTTCAATTATCAGTCCAACCCTTAAAATTAGCACTAAGCAGACACCACAATATTTTGCAGAATTTGGAGTCTTCTCTGGGAGACAGATTACAGGGTTCATGAAACTATCAAGGACCAATATTTGTCTGCAAGAAGCCTCTAGTGCTTGCAATAAACAACCTGTATCACTTGTAAATTCCTTCTACCTTCCAGTTCTGGGTGCCAGCAAAACCTGTTCCAGCTAGGAAAACAAGATGTCTGCTCTGAAGATGGTCTGATTTTGTCAGACCTAGGGAAAGAAATGCACTAAAAGAATGGAAAATCTCTTTATAGCAAGAAAGACAAGTAATTTCAAAGCCCTTTATATCCCAACCAGCATTAAGGTACAGATTTAAAGGAAATTCCCTCCTAGCCTTATGAAAAAAATGAGTTCAAATATATCCAAAGGATTTTGCCATTCCGAGGTGACATATTTCCATGTTGGCCAAGTCCAGAGTTACACAGGCAAAAAAACTCAGTCTGCCTATGCTGACAGAACCATGTGTAGAAAACTGAGTTTGTTCTTGAGCTCCAAAGAGATCAGAACACAAGAATACTGAAAACTTAATACAAAAATATTCTGTGGAGCTTTCATAAATATTTTCCAAATATGCTGTAATAATTGTTTTCCTCTTGTAAGGGTGGGTTGATTAAAAGAGGGCTCTAGGGAGCGTGGCAAACAGGAGCAAGCAAACAGTGGCATGGCACATCTCTGAGGGTGTGGCACATCTCTGAGGACATGGCACATCTCTGAGGGCGTGGCACATCTCTGAGAGCATGGCACGGCAGTTTGCATGGCAGTTTGCACAGGCAGGGCAAGCAGTTAGGGTTACAGGCTTCCTCCTGCTAATGGGGCTTTTTAGTTTGTTGTGTTTCTGTTGGTTTTGAGGTTATTTTTTTGTTAGTAGTGGTCTTTACACAATCAAAACCTGCAGTTAGTAAAAGTATATGTAACCAAATATAACCCTACATGAAGGACGTGTCTGTGCACACCCCTTCCTGAGTGGAGTGTTTAAGCTTATCAGTGGTACCAGGCGAGGTTGCAGAACAAGCCTACCTGCAGTGTGAACAGGTGAACTATCTCCTTTTGCTGGTGACCAAGCTTAGAAAGGAAGTTGAAAGACTAAGGAGTATTAGGGAAGGTGAAAGGGAAAAAGACTGGTGGAGTTCCACCCTGCCATCCTTGAGGAAGGCCCCCCAGGAGTCAGATGGTTCCCATACTTCCTACTGTCAGGCAATAGGAGGACCTGGTAGATGAAGGGAAGTGGAAATGGGTTCCTACTCAGGGAGGTAATAAAAATTCCTCCCCAAATTCCTCCCTTCCTACCATTAGCTGCCCAGGTACCACTTCAGAATAGGTATGAGGCCCTGGATCTAGTGTGTCAGCCAGATGACGTAGAAGAAACTGATCTGCCCAGTTAGCGCCCAATTACAGTTACACTTCATCTGCCAGATGGATCACCATCTCTGACATCAAAAATAAAAGTAGTTATCATGGATGACTCCCTTCTGAAGGGAACAGAGGGCCCTGTATGTCGACCAGACCCAACCCACAGGGAGGTCTGCTGCCTCCCTGGGGCTCAGATACGGGATATTACTGAGAGGCCTCCTGGGCTGATTCAGTCCTCTGATTACTACCCACTGCTGGTACTCCAGGTGATGAGACTGAAAAGAGGGCAATGAAAAGGGACTTTAGGGCACTGGGTCAAGTAGTGGGCAGGACCACAGGTAGTGTTCTGCTCAGTCCCTTTGGAGGCAGAGGAAAACCATGAAAAGAATAGGAGAGCCCACATTATCAACAAGTGGCTCAAGGTTTGGTATTATCATCAGAATTTTGGATTCTTTGATCATGGGACAACTTTTATGGCACCTGGTCTGCTGGAACTGGATGGGCTCCATCTGTTAAGGGCAGAAGGATTTTAGCTCGTGGACTTGTGGAACTTGTTGAGAAGGCTTTAAACTAGGTTCAAAGGGGGAAGGGGATGCAACTAGGCTCTCCAGAAGCAGGCCCAGGAGTGGTAAGCCTGAGGTAGGGGTGAAACCAGTAGCCCAGCTGAGGTGCACTAATGCACACAGCATGGGTAACAAACAAGAAGAGCTGGAGGCTGTGGTACAACACCAGAGCTATGATGTAGTTGCCATCACAGAAATGTGGTGGGACAGCTCACATAGTTGGAACACTGCCCTGGATGGCTACAAACTCTTCAGGAGAGACAGGAAAGGGAGAAGAGGTGGAGGGGTGGCCCTTTATATTAAGGAGGCTTTTGATACCATGGGTTTTGAAACTAATAATGATGAAGTTGAGTGCCTAAAGGTGAGAATTAAGGGAAGGCCAAGAAGGCTGACATCCTCCTGGGGGTCTGTTATCATCCACCCAGCCAGGAAGGAGAGATGGACAACCTATTCTATAAGCAGCTGGAGGATGTTTCAAGATCACCAGCCCTTGCTCTTGTAATGACTTTAACCTACCAGACATCTGCTGGGAACTTAATACAGCAGAAAAGAGGCAGTCCAGGAAGTTTTCAGAGTGTGTGGAGGACAACTTTTTGTGGCAGCTGACGAGTCAGCCCACCAGGGGAGGGACAATGTTAGACCTGTTTGAAAATAGAGATGGGGTAGTTGGAGGCCACTTGGGGCATAGTGATCACGAAATTCTAAAGTTCTTGATAATTGGTGAAATCAGGAGGAACATTAATAACACTTCTACACTGGATTTCTGGAGGGCAGAATTTGGCCTATTAAAAGAGTTCCTTGGGAAGCAGCCCTTAAAAACAGAGGAGTCTGGGAAAGGTGGGCATGCTTCAAAACACAGATCTTAAGGGCACAGGAACAGACTGTCCCTGTGTGATGAAAGATGAGTCCATGAGATAAATGTCTTGGATGGGCAAAGAGCTTTTGAAGGAACTTAGGAACAAAAAGAGTATGTATCATCTTTGGAAGGGAGATCAGGTCTATCAGGAAGTATTTAAGGGGGTTGCTAGAGCATGTAGGAAAAAAATTAAGGAGGCCAAAGCTCAGTTTGGACTCAATTTGGCAACTTTTGTAAAGGATAATAAGAAAGTTTTTTCAAGTATATTAATGGCAAAAGGAAGGGTAAGACCAACCTTTCTTCTCTATCATATGTGGGAGGGAACATAGTAACTGCAGGTGAGGAGCAGGCAGAAGTGTTTAATGCCTTCTTTACCTCAGTCTTTAGTGGGAAAATGGCTTATCCTCAGTACCACTGTCCTCCTGGGTTGGTGGATGGTGTCAGGGAGCAGAATGGTCCCCCTGTTATCAAGGAGGAGGCAGTCAGAGAACTGCTGAGTCACTTGAATGCTCATAAATCCATGGGCCCAGATGGGATCCATCCCAGGGTGATGAGGGAGCTGGCAGATGAGCTTGTGAAGATGCTCTCCATCATTTACCAACAGTCCTGGCTCACTGGTGAGGTTCCAGATGACTGGAAACTGGCCAACGTGATGCCCATTCATAAAAAGGGAAGAAAGGAGGATCCTGGTAATTACAGGCCAGTTGGCCTGACCTCAGTACCAGGTAAGGTACTGGAGCAGTTTATACTGAGTGTCATCACTCAGCACTTCCA
>VZUI01037151.1:77343-90322 GCA_013401135.1 Cettia cetti | reverse complement strand
AGGGGGGGGGGGGGGGGGGGGGAAAGGCCAGAAAATATTGCAACTGTAACAGAATAACAGCTGAGACAGTGCTATACTAAGACACTGATGACCTGACACTGAAATAGGCTGTTACAGGAGAGCCTTCAGGATCCTAAGAACAGCACAGGGCAGGAAAAAAGATGGGGGAATGCCCAGACAGAGACATACACAGTTGCACAGGTACTACTAATTTGAACTGATCTACCTGGATGGGAGACAGGCTTTTCTTTATTTACACAGTCTGGTTACCGTGTTCTACCAAATAACCAAATCTACCATACCAAAATAACTTGAAGAATTTCACTACATGCATATTTTCCTTGATTAGCAACAGGTCTGAATGTGTATTTCCATAACATTGAGTCAAATTTTGATTATTCCAAGCCAGCTGCCTCTCAAGGCAGAAAAATAGATTCTAAAATTTTTTTATTCACATGATAGGGAAAGTGTGCTTCTTCCATATCCATATGAATTATTTGGGGTTGGAACTAGATGATCTTTAAGGTTCTACCCAACTACAAAATGAAGTGAAAAATCTATACACAGATCAGGACTATAACACTCTGTAACCCTGAATCCACCAAAAGCTTGATTCAAAGCTATTCCTACAGAATAGTTTCTGTAGTGTAATCATTCTTTGCTCTTTCAGTGATACCTCTGAGTCTCCAGTGAGTGCACAATGCAGCACTTTCATTCCCTGTACTAATCATATGACTTGCAAAATTATAAATTCCTGAACTGGGCATTTGAGTGCTCCTCCTGTATTATACAGCCAGGAGTTCTTCCCCAGGTAACACACCATTGCCTATTCCTCAAGATGGAAAATTAAAGGGCTTCCCTTCCATCTCAGTTTTAACCCATTCCTGGCTCACCAGCTGCAGATAGTTGTCCAGATCAGGAACAGAAATAATCTGCTCTTGGTCTTGTCTCTGCCCTCCCATGGCTGTGGTCTGCAGAACAGAGTGTTTCAGCAGCAGGATAACAAGTCCTTGTTTCCAGGAGATGGTTTCTATACCTCAGACTTGCAGAAGCCTACCTATTCGAGCATGTGCCAAATTACATTTAACAGTGCCAGAGTCACAAAGGAGCTGAATGCTAATTCCAATCACACACACTGTCAAGATGAAAACACACTTGAGGGATCTGTTGATGTTTGGGTCCCCATGCACAGCCCAATCCTTTTGTCCCCTGCTGTCATTCACACCTTGGCTCATTAGCCTCTCGAACATAATTATATTCAGAGCAAGACCACAGGGCATGAACTCGTTCCATGTTTACTTCCTAGTCCCAGAAAGGTCATCAGTTCCCATAGGGAGAGCAGATTTAAAAGTACTGCCACTTCAACACCTCTGTGTCAGGTGTCTTTTGACATCATAGTAACTCTGTAGGGACCTGGGATTTTGGCAGCAGGAGATTCTCTGCACAGCTTACCTGTAATTATGAATCCATTACTTAGCACAGTTCTTGGCATGTATTTTTTAAATTTATAGATGTTTTAAAGATAATTACTTAGTTTCATTAAAAGTAAATCTGAAATGGGAATACACAGCTACAATGGTCATATTTCACTTTAATAGAGATATTGACATGGTTTAGATGAAAACAAACCAAGGAGATAAACTGAGTATGGCCACTTAGGCTGATTGAAAGATGATTGAATAATGGCCACATTACTGTGAGAAAAAGTGGCTTCCCTCTTGAAAAATAATTATGTTTTTTTATCTAGCTGCAGCAAAGTAGGTGGGAAGCTTAGATTGTTTTGTTCAATCAAAAGATGACAAGAGTATGATGTAAATCAGTACATTTAATTTAGGTTCATTTTTCAATAGGAAAGTGCTATTTTGAAACAAAGCCAAAGTTAACTCCAAATTCACTGAAAGGTTGTATTCAGATATTTGGATATTTTCCTCCATTCTTTGCAGCCTCAACTATTCACGAAGTTGTAAACTGAAAACAGTTTAGTTCCTCTCCCATAGCTGTTTTAAATTAAATGTATTTTATCCACAAAATAATGTCACTCTGGCTCCATTGGGAATATAAATAAGTAATTTAAAATTTGTTGTGTTCACAACCAATGATTTTCATCAGCTGTACAACTGTACTGCATTTTGCACTGAAAGACATCAGCCATTAGTCTCCAAGGATATGGCATCAAATGACCAGGCTCTTTGATTTCTCATGAGAAATCAAAAAGCAATAATATTGGTCTATTCTCCTCAAGTGGTCAGGAGTAAAGTTATTATTTGTGTTCACCCTTCTGCTGCCATAATTTTTCCATCATACACGTTTCCATTCCAAGCAGCTTAGAAGGGGAATATTTTTTCTTGAGGCTTCTTTTTTTCCTACACCCTGAGCAAATGCTAAACAAGATTATGGCTATACCTGAGAAATGAGCCCTTCTTTCTCCTGGCCTGCAAACCTGGTATCCCATATTACAGTGCCTTACTGGGGGCTGTCTTCTTTCCTGTTTGTCAGCTCTGGGACCAGAGGATTGCAGGTTAAAATCCAGGTAGCTTAGTCCTGTAATAGCTCTACAGAAAGGGACATTAACTAGGAACCTACACAAGTAAAAGCAGCAATTCAGGCAATGAGCACAGTGCTACTTGGCTGTGCCTGTGCCATATTAATGATGCAGCATCTCACAGCTGCATCAGAAGTTCCTCAATTTCAATGGGGTTAAAGGTGAATCAATTAATTTAGATATAGAGGAATTAAAAATTAGTTCAAAAGATCCTCTCAGACTAACATACCTGAAAACACTGTGAAATATTCTTCCAAAAACTGCTCCAAGCAGAATGTGAACTTTATATAACGATCATGATAGATGTTTTACCTTTATAGTCTGATTTCCCAAACCAAAACTCACTTGAAATGCCAGAGAGGATCTGAGATGTCTTGGCTTAATATCAAGAGAAAATGAGATCTGAGAAGTCACCAGAGGCATAGAGCTCTGGCAGTGTACTGTCCCCTAGAATATATTATTTTAAATTATCAGAAAAGCCTTTGCCACTTCATAATTGAATGCCTGGTTAGCAGAGATGTAAACAAAGGGAACTTGCTAAAAAACAGGTTATTGGACAGAAGCTCAGCACCAGTGGGGCAAGCTGCCTTTCTGCCCTCCCCACTGGAGGTATCCATCTCCCTACTCACCCTTCTGGCTCTGCACAGCAGTAGAGGCAATGACACACCTGCAAGTGTAACCCAGCCCAGCCGTTTGATCTTCCACCACAGGACCAATGGCAGTATGAAGCCTGGTCCAAGAGGTTCTGGGAAGGGAAAGAAAAAACCTGCAAGAAAAGAAATCTGACCTTTCCAGAACTGGGTTTTTCTGAACCACAGTCCTCAAAAAAGCGAGAGACACCTCTTATACAGAATCTTCCAACAATCATGTCAAAAGCCAATAACAAACCTCTTGACCAACACATCCCCTAAGCACAGAAGCTGGAACCTTCTCAGTGTAAGATAAAGATGATAGAATTTGTCAAACAGATGTTGAAGGTGGCAGATAACTTAAAGGAAAAAAAAAATGAGTACAGCAATAAAAGAGTATGACAAAAAAAATGCACATATTGGGCAAATTAAACTTCTATGAGTGGTTGGAATTCTGGAATGTCCTATATTTCTATGCTTTTCTTTGCCATCTTGAAATTCTTTTAATATCTTTATTCAAATCAAACCAGTAATTTCATTTATAGATATCTGTCAGACAGTAAAGTCTATTTTCTGTGTATACTCCATGTATAAAAAATTCCTTCGTATTTCAGTATTATTTGCTTAATAAAAAAATTAGTCAATCACAAATATCTTCAAAAACTGACAGTGAAAGCACTGAAGTCACAATTTGTAGAGTTTTGGGATATCTCTGACCCTTCTTGATTGAATGGGGCAGCAAAAGTGGAGTAAGATTGGGGAACATGGCATGTCTTGTAGAGGTTGTTTTTTTTTTTTTTTTAATTGTGGATTTTTAAATAAAGAATTGACAAAGAAAACCAGATTTTTTTCATATTAGTCAAAACAGAAGAGACTGAAAATACTGAATATAAAACCACAGCTAGAGTCTCTGTTAAGAAGGCACTGCCTATGAAAGGTCCATAGTCTTCAAGACTTACAGCAACATAGGGGAAAGGTTATCTTGAAACAAAATAGCTTCTACATCCATCTTCACACAGGTTTAGGAAGGTTGCCAGGATGTTCATGTGTTATAGAGTAGTAAAATTCTTTTTGAAGGAGGAAATGCAGCTGTTCTCAGAACATATTAGACCTAAAGACTGGAAAAAATTAAACTGTTACATCTCCATGGACACAAGAATGGAAGGAGATCACATCATTAAAGTGTTGCTTACTTTTTAAGTTGTTCATTCAGTATGATATCAGTGACATCCACTTTAAATGAAAAATCAAACAGTGCATTTAGACAAGCAAATCTGAATCCCCTAGAAAAAGAAATTATGGATGACTTGTAGATGGCAGCTTTGCACTATGGTATGTCAGATATTTAACAACATCCTTGCTGCCTACAATTATCATGTTCTGCATATAAGTTACATATGACCATCAGGAATGATCCTCCAGTGAAAGAATGCTATTACCCTATTTTGCAAAAATAGCTTAATATTTCTGAACAGTAGTTCCAAAAAAGGGAATACCAAAATATTGTGCCTATTCATGGTGGGTTGTGTAATAGCTGCATTTCAGAGGGTTATCAGAGGATTTTCTTCTTGGAAGACATTGTCAAAGAGATGATTTCACAGTTATTTATTCACAGTGCATTGTCTACAACCTAAGGAAGGTGAACAGCAGTGTTAGGGAAATAATACTCTGTTGCTTATCAGAGGGAAGGCCTCCTTATCTTAGTGGAAACTAGAACTTTATCATCTTTTGCAGTCCTCATTTGAACACAATTTTTGGCTTCAGACCTTTCCAACTTCACAAATACTATGTTAGCATATTAATCACCAATTTCTACATATGAAGCAACCTCAACACACCAATTGTTCTGCCAATTCAATCATAAAAAATTTGTACATTCATATATGTAAACTAATTGATATAAAATCAAAGCTAACATTTCGAAACTCATTTCTGCATTACAAAAGACCAAAACATGGGTTTAGGCAGTGCCCAGACCTCATATTATCCCCTCAGCACTCCTGATGCTGTGGGGTCTCCAGACAATTTGGAAATGCAGACCTCACTTTTTCACCTTCAAATATGTAGCCAAAGTTTGTGGATTAAGTAGCAACAGCTTATTCTTCAGTGGGTTTCAGACACGAGGTCAGATCTCAGAAAGGGATAACCCCTCAAGCTGAGTCATACATTTCTAGCACTTCCCCACCTGATGGTTACACAAGAGAACAGATTTTTGCACTTGTTCAGCTCTCCAGTCCAGCACATCAGCAGGGATTATACCTGTGGATGGTACAAACCTATAGTGAATATATTTGAAATAAATAAACAAATAAGATCTTTATCCACCAATTAATCATTTGAAGAACACAATGTAAAACAAGTCTCAACTAGCCTCTCCTACATCTTACAGGATTGTCTGTGAATGGGCACATCAAAGCAATGACCTGAAGCAGTTAATCATTAATGTCATTGCCTTGCCAGAACACAGTGCACCTGCCAAGCTGCACTGCTCATTTTAGTCTTAATGTCTTGAGAGAAAAGCCTTGTGCCCTGTCAGAGGCAGATAGATATTCTTACATGCACAGCCCTATCAACTGCTTTACTTAGATGCACATTACTAATCCAAAGCCTGAAAGCTGTAATACAACACTACTTGCTGAATGGTATCTGAAAGACAGAAATCATTCACACTTGATTATTTTGCTCAGAAGCCCACAGGTTTAGAGGATGATCCTAACTGTGTTGTAAATTAAACAGCTGCTGCGACTTGATTGAAAAGGCTCAAGTGATTTAACCAATCACTAAAGCTGTTTATTAGAATTACAAAACAACAAAGAAAATATTTGGTTGGTAACACACCATCATATTTTAAAATATTCAGCATGGCCAAGAGGCCAGGACCATGTGTATGCTGTTCCTCTCCTGAGCTGTCAGGCATACACACTGTTGGTGTTGTAGAACACCTATTCAGAAAATATCTAATTTATTTGTATCAGCTGTGAAGATCCCCTCTTGTTTCACAAATGAGTTTTTCAGTTCAGTCTAATAAAGACCATTTGTGAAATGTTCATTTAAAAGAAAAATATTCCTCTACCCATCACAGTGACAAGTCAAGAAATTAGGAATGAGCCAGAGATTACTTGGTAAAACCTTGGTAATCTCCCCAGTTTGTGAAGCCCCCAAAATACTTCAAAAATGGTTTCATTCTTGCCTATAAAATGTGCTCATTTTAGCACCTATCTTCATTTTGCAGCATAATTTATTATTCTGTTCACATTTGAACTAACACATGCAATATTTTACAATTTTTTATTCTTCCTACAAGGCACAAGGACTTTTTCTATCCTTTCCTCACAGGTGACTCTACTGGTAGCTAAGGAGATGCTCCAAATTTTTGTCCAGCAATATAAAAGAAGTCAGAATCAGACTCATATTTTCCTCAGAATTATTAGATTTATGATCGCCTTGGTTTTATTAATATTTCTACTGGGCTTATATCCATTATTGCCTTACATCTATTATTGCTACAATATCATCTTTGAAGGAAGACAAATAGAAAGGAATTCAGCAATGTCCTGTTTGGCCATTCACATAAAGTTTTAATAACTTTTTCAGGTTTTTGCTTAATAATTCCATTAAAGGCATAGTTTCTTGGATGCAGGCTGCTTCTAGAAAACAAAGTTATAGTTTATTACAACATGAAATAAATATGTACTTTCTGCTGTTATTAAGGGAACATTAAATATTTAAATTTTATTTTCCACTCTAAGTTGTAAGGCATTTTGCTAACCTGCTGCAATTTTGTAGCAATTTAAAAAGGTTACAGACCTCTTTAAAACTTGATAATACAGTGCACTGCAACCCTTCCACCAACCAATGCAATGCTGTGTTCCCAGAAGTCAAGTGGATCAATGCCTGGTTCTACAAAACATTTGGGGCCTCCATAATGAGCACTACTTTTCTTTATCACTTTGTTTTTCTTATTTCCTGCTCCATTTTAATGGCACAGCCAGGGAGATATTGTCAATGCAGAATCTCTCTAACACTAAATAGAAGGAATTTGTCATTTCAGTTAACAGTTATGCCTTGTTATTTCTGTGCTTAGGGAGAAACAACAACTTCAACATATGGCCAAAGTAGCTTTTTAAGAGAGATTTCCTAAGAAATGTTTTGCCTTTCGGTTTCATATTTCAAGCCAGAGTGAAATATCACAAAAGAAAAACAAAAAAAGTGTATCTAACATACCTTCCACTGTAAAATAGAGGTATTTTGATTAAATAATAAGGCATTATAGAGGGGTGTGATAAAATACAACACAAAGTACAATGTCCTTGTACCATATGCATTTCATCTGCAGAGTTGTTCTGAAACCTCGACTGCAAATGCTCCATGAGATGGTACCAGGCCACACTATAGCCAAGTGGCAGCTTGCTCACCAGCACTTTGGGTAGACCAAAAGAGAGACTTCCTAAAAGCTAGGGCTGTCTCCTTGCAAACCTGACACCCCTCTGATCTGTCAGAAATCCCCCTGCAGCTCCCGTGGCTATAGGATGGGGCATTGGATGGAGCAATCGATTCCCAATCTTGACACAACCAAGATGTTGCACAGCTGCCCCCATCTGATGCAAGACTGGGTGTATCCAGGTCTTCTGAAAGAGAGGGAGCAGGCAGGATAGAAACTGGGGCCTCCAGAAAAAAAGGCACTTTGAGAAGGATTATGGGCCTGATGAGTGAAAACTTCTGGGAACTTTCTGGACCAAGCCCTGCTCCTGCTCAGAACAGGAATGACAGAAGAACAGCCCGTGGGATCCCACTGACCCTGCTTTCCCAAACCAACACTTTACTTCCCAGCCCTACTTGTGTCACTAACATCGTCTGAACAAGATAAATGTTAATTGAAACAATTCTGCCCCATTTTGGATCTTTCTTTTTCTATTATTTATTTGATTAAATTCAGAAATTTTTCTACATTATTTAAAGGGCACCTGGCTTCTGCTTAAGAGTGAATAATGCAGTAAGACAACTGTAGAGCAATCTGAATTAATTGGATGAAAGCTTACATTTAATAGAAATCATTTTGTTTCTGAACTGGCAAATATATGTCACTATCCAATAGATTAATATTTGCAGTAAATCATCTTGCATCTGGTAGATGTGGTGATGCGTTGGGATTCCTCTTTTCTAGACCTTCAATGAAAAAGGGAAAGCTGGTCACAGCTGCAGTAACACAGAGCCAAAGTGTTAGATGAGGAGTGAGAGACACAAACACCTCTGGTGCAGATGGGTGGAACCAACAGTCATCAGAAGACATGGCAGCTTCTGTCCGGCAGAGGTCCTAACTTCAAGCTTTCAGGAATAAATAGCTGAGAGGTATTCGGGGAAACTTCCCTGGGAATCATTTAATTAGGAGAGGTTTAAATTACTTAAATCACCAGCAACTGAGTGTAAGTGATGAATTAAACACCATGTTAGAAACACAGCTGAGAAAACTACCAGGAGGGCAAGCACATGACAACCCTTTGCAAAAAATTTTATATGGATAAGAAAAGCCTCTGTGAAAAAATCCTTAAGGTTTCTGCAAATAGAGCTGAGATTAGCTTAATATGAAAACTTGCATAGGGGATGGACAAACCAAAGAAAGGCTGTTGCCACACAGTAGTTCACCACAAATGATTTTCCAAGGTCCAGGAAGGACTGTAAGGCTTGGTTTGTTGGCAAGAAATAAGTTTGTAGGCTATGATATAAATTAATTTGTGGGTATGTCTCTGAAATGGCAGAAGGAAATGCAGTGGCTACATTTCATCAGCAAAAAATTGCTTAACCTTAACTAGCAGATAAGAGAGGCATTTTTTTAAAAAAAAATGTTTAGGGGTTACATGCTTTAACAGTCAAACATCTTGCTAATTGAAAGAGAAAACATGGTTCACACAGAAAGAGCAAACTTACCTACATCACTGGCATGAAAGCAAGAATGTGAGGAAATTCACATACCTACTGACATTTTGCTTACTGCAAAATTCTTAGTGCCACAGAAGTTAATGACATTTTAAAATACCTCAAATTCAGCAACAAAGCTGAAAGCAAATGCTATGCAGCAACTTCCAGAAACAGCTGAAGGAGATGTTTTGTGGGTGGTGTGGGAATTCTGTCCCTCTGGATCTGTTTATTAATCTGAAATAGAAATTGCAGAACTGAATGAATGTTACAGAAATAAGTTCCTGATCAAGGTGGATATAAAAGACTGCCATTTCCTTTAGTAGCTTTGCCATGAAGCACTAAATGAATTTTCTCTGGATGTCTGTTTCTGTGTTTATCTGCCCCAAATACTCTAGCTATTCTAGGACTGAGAAACAAAGTCAGTACTGAAAAAATGTGAACTTTGAGTCTATGCTTTTACAGGCTCTAGAGGAACTAGACTTTTAAGTTAAAAACTGTATTTCTTTTAATTCGGAACAGGGGAGAAAAAGATTGAGATACAGTAGATAATCCCAAACATGCAGTAAGAAAATCAGAAACCACTTACTAGCTGCCTCTGGGGAGAGTCCAATATCCAACAAACCATTTGCTGTTGAAATTGAGGCCAATGATAAGTTCATATTCAATCCATAAACAGAAAATGAGTTCCTGCTTTTTATGGCTTATTTTCCTTCTTTATGAAATTATTTGATCTGGCCAGTGAAGAGACTTAAGTCTCTAGATTTTATTTTGTACAGTATGACTAACATTAAATTTCCATGGCTAGAGCAAGTTTACATGTTGATACTGACCCTTCTGGCCCATCAGGTCAGGCATTTCCAACTTAAGACCTTCTTGCTGAAGGTATTGCTGCAGCAGAAAAATAATTTATCGCATGGTGCTTATGAACTTGAATAAAAATATGTGTCATGATATTCCCTTGTGAAAAGGCAATATTTTAAAAATACAGATTAAGTAGAATACTTAAGAGATCCCTGAATCTGATATTTCATTGCTTTTCTCCAACCAACCCACTTGGTGATTGAAGGACATTTATGAGTGTCACATGTTCTTCCACTGACTCTAGGGCTTCACAAACTCCTGTGGTAACATACAGTCAGCAGATGCATCTCTGCCTTCCAGAGCAGTGATAGTGTTTGTCCCTGTGGGAAATATGTTCCCAAATGCAAACAGCAATTTTCGCAGCTGGTAAGAAAAAGCAGGTTAAAATTTCCACTCTCATCTTACTGTGTAGTTGAGGGATGAAGTTTTGATCTGTGTTTGCATTTGCAGCCTAGTTAATCTCACACATGCACTATCACATATTTCCAGAGGCCCACAGTTTCTGGAACAGTTGTATATATAGAAATAATATATCTTAAATCACAGAAAATGCTTCAGCACCTCACACCAGCCACTGTATTATTTTAGGTGTCTTAAAATCTTACTGGCAACATCATAACTTACTTAATTGGAGTCCTGGAAATAATTCTGCCATGAGTTTACTGGGAAGAACACAAGACTCATGAAGAAGATGAGGGTCCATGTTAGATGAGCATACAGAGAATTCCCAATCAATGCTGGAAAAAACCCAAAGATCATGAGGTTTCACTGAAAGAATTGCTCTAAGACATTCTGTACCAACTTGGGTCCCAGATTATATCAACATAAAGAAGAGAAAAATACAACAGCTATAAATAATTTTGCACTGAATTTGGTGTAAATAATATCATAATATAATAACATCACCTAACAAGGCTTTTGCTATAGTATGTGAAATATCCTAACTTATTATCAGTACTTATCAGACTCTCACAACCTTCTTCTGACAGCCTTGATGCTCTCCCTGTTACATTTCCCTGCAGTTTCCCTGCTGGGAATATATTTGCCATTTAAGTTTTATAACTTTCTATACTTGATATCATTTTGTGCTTATGTTTACTAATTGTTTCAGAACTGATCTATGAAAAACAAATGCTATTTTTTCCACTAGTGATTAGTTCCAACAATCAGGTAGCAACAGACTCATCTCTACTGTTTCAAGTTCCTGATTTCTGTATTTCAAGATTATTTTTATTAGCACTAATGCTTATGATCGAAAAGACAGCCAGGCTTCATGTCAAGTTTTTTAAACCTGACTCAAAGTCAGGTTTTTAAAAAGGGCATGTCCTTTCAGAAGTGTTCGAAGTCATTCATTATATATTTAGATCCCAATGTACAATATCCCTCATGCAAATGACAGCCCATGAGCATATTGGACATAATAAGTCTGTTCTTGAAACACCTTATTTGAAGGGAATTTCCAGCTAGACCTTGTTGGAAAAGGTTACTGTGGTTAACAAAAGACAGGCTTCAAGAGGCTTTCATTTACTTCTTGGAGCTAAACCTATTTACAGCTGTGGAGAACCAGGACTACAGCACTTTACTACTGTCATTAGGAAAGAATTCTGCTTTCTTGTTTGTACCTACCCCTTCTTCCCAGGAAATTATGCCTTATATACTTGCACTCTTTGTTGTTGTTTTTGCAGCTTTCCTCTTCTCTGCAGATCTTTTTCCCTAAAGTGTGATTCTACTTCAGATGGGAGTCATCCATATCATCATATCCAAGCCCCCCAGCCATAATTTTCATTCAGGATGCAATCATTAAAAAGATATAGTCAATCATGCTCAGTAGCAGGTTTATTTTTTTTAAAAAAAGTACATAATTTTACATGCCATGAAGCTCTGCTCAACACTTTTCAAAATCTCTGCTGTGCAAAGTCTTCCCTTTCTGAGAACATTTGTGTTTTAGTAACAGCACAATAACATGCTCCAGGGAAAACAGCCCTACTGTTCAAAGGAAAGTAACTGCTAAAGGAAGAAGTTGGTGGTGGATGGGGTTTTTCTCCCATGTTTCAATTACCCAGAGAACTGGAACAGGCCTAGATTAACCTGCACACCTACAATAACACTGCAGCTAATGATCCAAGCCCAGGGAGATGGCAAATTCAATGCTTCATTGACTTATGCACTCACAGCAGCAGCTTCCTATTCTGCAGAAGAAGAATAAAGTCCTAGACAGTCCTTCCCCCTTCCCTGGCTCCCTCTGATCCTGTCACATAAAATAAGTTGTTGCTTTGTAGAAACTTTCGTGCAACAGTGAAGGCACCTGAAAAGAAACTTGACAGTGAGGTCTGTGGAGACTCCCTCTCTCTGATAATTGCCACAGTGCAATTGTGTTGGAAGAGGATTTTCCAGACCACAGGGAAGGATGCTGAGCATTGCTCATTGCCCTTCCTCCCCCAGCCTCGGGTACAGACACTGCTGACTGCATCCCTTTGCACACCAGGATCAAAGGAAGGATTATCCTTGTTCACACTCACCTGGAAATAATGAAGATAAAAACATGAAATAGGAGAGCAATTTAACATCTGAGAGCAAAACCTACTAAAAAATTTGATGCTCCACATATAATGAAATTTTGTCATCATTGGAAGTCTCAGAAAACACATGAAGAGTCAGTGACTCTGCACTGCCTCTGAGACTTCTGGAAGCACTGAATGACAAGGCAAAAGAAATCTTATGTCAACTAAAACAGGGGAAAAAAAGGTATCACAGACCATGCATGCAAATATATTTTAATCTTGTAATGTTTTATGTAGGAGAAAAGCAGCAGGGAGCTGCTACAAAATAAACGCAGAAAAATAATTATAATAAAAAGCCAACCAGGCAAAATTCAGCTTCTGAAAAATGTTTTCTCTTTCACTTTGGTGAAAGCTTTCTCCTGGTGAAAAGGTCCCACAGCATGGAGTGTGACTATTTTAAGTACCTGCAGTGTTAGGAGTTGAAACTTGTGACATTTGGGGGGGGGGGGGGGGGGGGGGGGGGGGGGGGG
>VZUI01037151.1:0-77282 GCA_013401135.1 Cettia cetti | reverse complement strand
GGAAGGGAAGGGAAGGGAAGGGAAGGGAAGGGAAGGGAAGGGAAGGGAAGGGAAGGGTACTGGTTTGGAGGTGCACATTGCATCTGCCTGTGCATTCATGGTTGCTTGCCTGTCTTTGGGCTGAAGTGATCTCAAGAGGGATGCTAACTCCATGCCTGCAATTGCTTGTCAGGACAACTGAAGGTCACTAGAACAAAATAACTAATTAGATGTCCTGACTTGTCCAGACAGAAGTAGAGGCTTTCCTAAAGCTGATACATCCATTTCTCAGTAAGATCTGGTAAATTATGTCCCACCTCCACTCCAACCATATCTGAATTTCCCAAATACCCAGGCACCTGGTAACAATAAACAATCAAAATTTATTGTGCTCAGGGACAAGCACCTCCCTCAGAAATACCCCAATCTTGCCTCCCCTTTCCACAGCAGAATAACACCTCTCCAATCACCTGCATAACTTCACCAAGGTGCCTACCTCTGGCACTTCCTCAAACCATTACATTAGTAGTTCTGCTCAGCCAGGCTGCCCTTAGAACGCCACATGAATCCATTGCCATTAACTATTCCACTTCTACCATCTTTCATGCTTTACTCTTCTCCCACCTGAAGTTTCGTTCCAAATGAAATGCAGCCACTTTCCTGCAGGGAATGACCTCAAAGGACAGGAGTAGCTCATAGAGCAGAACTGCACCATTAGTAGCTTCCTGGGTGGACAAGTCACTGAGGCAAAAAGCAGCTGCAGTTCCTGTTAAAGCTTTTCTAACCACCTTTGGGAAGTGTTTTGCACTCAAAAAGCACTGGATAAAATATGTGTCATTGCTATTATTTTCAGTCATTGCCCAAGGCTGAGTAAAAATGTGGCCTAAGCTCAGCAGCCACAACTTTATACCCTCAGCATGTCTTCAATTGCTCATTCCCACCTTAATACACATTAGCGATCCCCCCTGCAGGTTGCTATTGCCACATCAGACAGCTTCTCTGACTGCAGGACTGAAGGTGGAAGGAACAGCAGCACGAGATATGCAGTACATCACTGGCACAGACACAGATCTGCATAACAAAGAGCTTTGTGCCTCTTATGAAAAGGGAATTATATGAAGCTCACACAATTTTAACCATCCCAGCTCTAACATTTCTTTTAAAGCCCACGTGTCAGTTTGGATAAATGACTCTGGAGAAGTAGGAATCTCGTGAGTCTCAGCACTTCTTTCTGGGGGTGGCAGGCTGTGAGACACTGCTATGCTACATCAGAGTGAAGAATGTGCACTTCTTCACAGCTATGAAACAGAAAATATACTGCATTCAAATGTGATTTTCCTACAAGATTAGCAAATTTACTTATTAGATTATGGTACACTTCAATGTGCATTTCAAAAGGACAAAAATCTAATACTGGTGAGTGTCAGGTAAAAAACACTTACTGCAAAAAAAATCTAAGACTGACAATTTAAAAATTATCACATCATTAGTAAGTCTTTTTCAGCACCACTGGTCTGAGAGGAGCTCATTTCAGAGCCTGCAGATTAAATACTAGAATACATCTACAGCATGATATACCTAGATGTTATACCCTGATGATTTACCTAGTATTATCTCTCCAAGTGTCCTTTGAGCATGGTTTTCTAATTAAAGCCACTTCACCTTCTCAAGTATGTGTTTACTCAAATAACTTTGTTCTATGGCTTCTATCTTATTTATCCATACCCCAGAGCATGCTTACCAGTACATCTACTTGGCAGCTGTATGTACATTTTAAAATTAATATCAAAAACAAATCCTCCTGAGGTAGGAGAACACGCTGGCAAAACTAAATAAGAAGAATTAAGAACTGACAGGACATTGTGACAGACTTTAAATTTTGCTATAATATAGTACTAAAACATCTAGAATTAAATCCAAGAAGACAACTGCTGACTTAATCTCTTTAGCTACCTGACCTAAGTATCAAAGCCAATAATTTTAAGGCTAAAGGAAATACTTCTACTTACATAAATTATTCTAGGACCCAGTTTGTTCACTGGTTAAAATAAAAAAAGATAAACAAACAAAAAATATACTTTATTTCTTGCTTGACATCCTCTGGCTTCAGCCTGGATGTTGCTATACTTTTCTCCTCAAGATTGAAGAGCTACCTAGAATTGGAGCACTGCTTATGCTAATTAAGGCTTTAGCATTCTGGATAAAATGAGAAGTCTGAACTTCTGGGTCCTTTCACAGTCATCTGTTGTGAATCAATATATTGTGAAGGGAAAAGGTGAATTATAATCATAAAACCATAGAATATCCTCAGTCCGAAGGGACCCACAGAGATCATTAAAGTTCAACTCCTGCTCAGGACACTCCAAGAATCACACCCTGTGCCTGGGAGCACTGAACTCAGACAGGCTTGGTGCTGTGACCACTGCCCTGGGGAGCTGTTCCAGTGCCCAACCAGCATGTAGATAACGGAAAGGTGATTTCTGAAGATCATTATTGAGAGACTCTCTAAGGAGGCAGCAGCTGCTCCTTTCATTCCTGCACACATACAATCCCAGCTCACTGATGTGGCTGTGGCTGCAGAGCTCTTTTCTGTCCCATTCCCACTAAAGCTGGCTCTAACCTATTTCCTAACTGAGGCCCTGCTTCGCCCATAAACTGCTGACACACCACTACAGCAAAATCCTTGCTTGACAAGGATGTGATATTATCATACCAGACATGTCAAGCACATTAACACAATGCTCAAAGGTACCTGGAAAAAAATCAGAGGCCTCATAAGAAAACATTGCTAAACCATTTAAAGATGGCTTTTCCTTTTTAGCAGTATTTCCATTCCTTTCAAAACTTTTCAGCTGGAAATAAATGAAACTTTTTAAGAGATGTTTCCATCTAATTTTAAAAGGCCATATAAATTTCTAGATGCAAAAAATTTACTTTGAAATAACTTTTGGAAGTTACTGTTTTTCAAATAGACAGCTTCCCTGGTACTTGTGTATGCAGTGCTTCTCATAACTCAGGCTCTGCCCTGAAGTGGATTACTAAGCACTGTTATAGAACAAGCAATAAATAAGAACAGCAGCTTACTTCACATATCTCTGTACATGTTTTCACTTTAGATACCTGACTAAATAAATCATGGTTTTATGATTCTTGTAGAGAGAGGATGAACTGGAAAATTGAAATCCTATTCTGGGCACTAAAACACTCAGTGTTTTCTTTTGGTGTCCAAGCCCCTTCTGGGAACTGATGCAATCTCATCACGATTCCATAAAGCTTTAGAGATTTTATAAAGCATCAAAATTGCTGTTAAGTGATCCAGCACTTCCTTGTATTTCACACCATTTGTGACACTTCACACAGTATCTGGTCCCCAACAGTGTACACACAGGAGAGGAGAGGCAGTGTTTGTGCCATAGGCTTGTACAAAAATTTTGTATCTTCCTTAGCAGGAAAAACTTGGTTACATCTCTGCAGGGGATCAAAGCCGAAACTGCAGTGATCAATGTCACAATCAACAAACAAACGTATGTCACACCTCAAGCATAGAGAAAACACTTTTAGATCTGAAAAAAGTTAAACTTCCAATTAAGTTTCTTCTTATCTATCATATCAGACATAACACCTTATCTATCTCCTACAATAAAGCCATTAACAGAGCAGCAGTGCCTACTCTACAAAAATACTTTTTAGAATCAAATGCCATTTTCTGCTCTGACACTTCCACTTGTGAGTAGAATCTTGTGAGACTCTCAGTTGCTCTAATTCAAAACAGGAATGAGACAATTTTACCTTGTTATGATCACAGTAATATTATTTTCAGAAAATTATTGTTTCGAAAATAATGTTTTTGAGCTCTTGAGAAAGCATAACATCTCAAACTTTAAATATGATCAATCAAAATATTTCTCTGGTTAGGTTTGTCTCTGTCGATTGCCATTTAGAACACTTGTTCTGTGTATTTGGGATAATTATTATTGTGCTGGACCTTGAATTTTGCACTATTTTGTCAGAAATATCATCATGGAAGGCTTTTCAGTTCCAGTGCTTGCTTTCAGGACAATCTATTGTGGATGAAGTTCCTGGAATGAGGTGTCCATCTGCTGATGTCAGTGAGGAAGTTGTTTTTGTCTTTAACAAGCCCAGAATTTCATTTTTATCTCCTTGGGAGAAGAAATATTGGTTGCACCTGGCAAAAATTCAGTGCACTGGTCTGACTTTAGAATCGAGGTGGCATTGGGTGACATCAAAAATCCATGTTCCTAATCCACCTAATATTGTCCACAAAAAATTTCTAGCAGAGAATTTCAGTACAAGAATTCTCTATCATGATTTCTTGTCATCTAGCATCGTCCTCTTCAGGAGATTCCCAAGCTGTATGTTCTTTTCTGCATATTTAGTTACTCTAAGCCCTTTTTTATGAAACTGTCCAGTCTCTCTCTGAGTCCATGATAAACTCCCTTGAATCCAGCAGCCACAATGTCCTGGACAAAGGCATTCACAAGTCTACAATCAAATATGCAATGTACTGCTTCCTCCTGCCTGAATTGTGGTTCCCCTTATTTCTGTTCAATACTCCTACTTCTTTATTTATATTAAGTCCCTCTGTCCCTCTCTTTTCCTCCAAGCTTGCTGTTATTTGTGGCTCTCACCCCAAGGGTCTCTTCCAGCCAGAAGATTCACCAGTTTCACAACTCTTCCTTGTGTAGAAGCACTTTCACTTTTTTGATCCCTGTTTGCTTTCCCTGAACCTGATCATGCCAAACCCCAACCTTCCCACCAAGTGGTGACACCAATTTGGGGCCCATAAGGGGAAGGTCACAGAAATTTTTCCTACATTCATCAATTCATCTACCCTGAATCCTATCTGACATTCTGTTGGCTGATCATTCAGACCTGTTCCTTCCCTCCTAGACAGGTGTCCCTTTTGCTGCCATGAATAACCTACTACCTCTGCACACTTTGTAATGTTCATGTCCTTGTACAATGACATGAAAAAGAATCCCCAGTAGCAATCTGGTTGATATGCATGAAGGAAAAAGTTTGCTTTGGCTGTGGGTTTTAATACACTGAGAACATCAAAGGCAAGATTTCCCCTAGTAATTCCATGCACTTGGCTTTGTTTGCCTACTTCCATCATATAGCAAACATGCCATTAAAAACACCAGAGAGCAGTGTTGTATATAACATATGAAACAAGAAAACATGACAGGACTGTGCTGATTGTGCATAGAGAAGACAAGAGTGAGAAAACTTAATGGTCTTCCAACTTGTCAAAGATTGGAACAAGAATGAAGGCAGCAAACCATTATTCATGTCCACTGAGGATAGTGCAGAGAGTAATGGGCACAAATTGCTGCAAAGGAGAAAATGTTCAATTATCCAGGATAATTAAAAATCTGAAAAGGCTTTCAGGAAAACTGGGCTTGATACTACTGAGGATTCTTTAAAGAAAGTTCAAGTATCTGCTAGGAAATATTGCAGCTGTATTTTTCATCTCAGCTTAGGGCAGTGGGTGGAGTGGGGTTAAGTAAGCAGGTTTGTCTGAACTCATCATCTTGCCAGTAAAGAAATATGACAGAATTCAAATTCCCATGTCCAAGAGAAGGGTTTAAACCACCTGTGAGCCTGATCTGGTTTTCAGAAGGGCTGAACTTCTTCAACTCTTACTTGATACAAATAATCTGTAGGTACTAGAGTCTTGATATGCTGGACTTTTCTCTTGCTTTGACAGCTACCTAAACCAGACTTTACCTTCAGCTACACAGGAATTTACCCTTTTACTAATAATGTTCAAATAAGCAATTCATTTTACCTGTGAGATGGAAACATAGGAATATTTCATCTTTGGCTTATGTGGTATTTGGGGCTAAGGAAGAAAATGTTTCACATACCTTATCTTCTGAGTCAGAAGGGGATTGTGGTAACTCTATTCTGTAGAGGTGTTTCTTTTACTTTTCTCATTCTGTTTGAACTCAAGAGCTTAAAGTCACTTAAGACGAGAAGATAGCCTTCTTTTTTATTAATCAGTAGCTTCTGTGGTGTGGAGAAGCAGACAGAAAGGATATCTCTGCCTTTGACTGTATGGCATAAGTGATGCCAAACTGAAAACACACAGATTGTGCTGAATGCTAACTAAAAAAGGACTGAAAACCTCTGTACCTCCCAAGCACTTGTCAGTACAAAGACAGGAAAATACAATTATTTCTGTTTTGAAAATCTCAAACAAATGCAGACACTCAGCCGGGATACATGTATGTTTATGTGATGATGATGAGTAAAAAATAGCTGTAAATTTTAGATATTGCCATAAATAAAACACAGCAGAGTACATCTGCATTATACACAGGATACCACAAGATGCATGGGGGAGATTGGGATTCAGTGCAAGGAAACAAATAGTTGGGAATTATAACACCTGCATTTGATCACCTGTAGTTTCAGGGTTGAGGTAGATGTTTTAGTTTAGAAGTTCAGATAAGAAAGGGGGGAAAAAATGTGCAGTCAGAAGCAGAGTCAAATATTCAGACTGTGCAAACTGGAACAATGCCACTGAAGTCAATCAAGCTCTGACAACTTTCAAAAGCCAAAGTGCTAGTCTAGAGCACAGTCATTATGTATTGTGCTGTCTCCCTTTATCAAAACAGAAATTGCTCACAGATACAGAAAATTTATTACCTCTGGAACAAACCCACTTCCATCAGCTTTGAGAAGATCTTGGACAAGCACATGTTCTAAAAGTGTGAGTATCCAGCAGGCTGTTTCTGAATCAGTACATCTTTTTGGTAAATTAAAGCTTCTGACAGGTATTAATGAAAGTCTGCAACGTTCCACTGCTTCAGCAAGCAAGCTGGATGGTCCAAGAGCTGTGATACAATTATAGTATGTGAAATGAAACTTGTCTTCCAGTTCATCTGTCAGTTACTGAAGCAGCATAAAAAAGGTCTAAGCTCCTGAAAATGAACATGCCATAGATACAGTTATGCACAAGAATGTCTGCCTTTTGGGAAAGACAGGTTAATCCTTCAGTTGGCTTCAACCATTAAAATGAAAAGCTATCTTGATTTTTTTTTTTTTCTGTTCACTAAAGCTGGAAGTTGTGAATCTAACAGAAGGCAGAGTCCCTGACAAGATATTAATCTCTCTCATAAATGTAATTGTGTTGACATAATATGTTGAGATTTCTGCAAAGCATTTCACTCAATGCCATTCAACAGTTGATTTTAAAATTTTGGCACTACCTACAAATTAATGTTGTCTTTATCAAAGAGATTAAAAACACCCAAATTATGGTTAATGAATTCACCAACACATAAGGATGTTTTCAGGATGAATAAAAGAAAAAAAAAATCCTGGATGATATTATTGCACATTGTTACAAAATGTTACAAGTGGAAAACCAGTATTAAGTTTGGAAGTGGCAGAATTTTATCAGACACTAAGCCAAAGCAATTATCAATTATAAACAATTAGTTCATTATTGATGCAGAAATGGCTTTTATTTAATGACAAGAAAAAGGTGCTCCTCCTCTGAAAGACCAGAAAGGACCTTTGGGAAATCAACTTCTAATTTCTGCATAAGGCATGCTGACAATATTCTCTGTTTTAAATCATGACTGCCACAAGGTGCTTTAGAAAAACTGCATTCTCTTACAACTGCCAGTGATCACTCCACCAAACACTTCATAAATTGCTCTATTGACTAGTTGTCCTCATTTGTTTTAGTAAAAAACAAACACATTCTCACTGAAAATGCAGCAATGATCCTCATATCTAGCCTACATGGAATTGTTCCAAGCCTGCAGCCTCCAGGCTGGCAGTGTGATTTGCCTGCTGGAGAGGGGAGCCCTGGGTCAGTCAGGGGTGCAGAGCAGAGCTGTGCAATAAGCACAAGGCTGTGCCCAGCAGAACAGGAGTCCCTGCTGCCTTCTGCAAGCCAAAATTAATGGGAAGGGACAAATCCTGTGCTGTGGAACTTCAGCACGTTGATAGAGTCACATTAAAGGAAAAAATCCATCACTTTACCTTCCCCTAGTGCCAGAACCCAGCACACATGGCCAGAAATGTACAGGTCTCATGCTAATCAACAGTTTTGCTACTTACACAGGCGTGCTTTTTTCTTTGCTTGTTACACAGGTAGAAGAATTAAAGGACTGAGGACATGAGAGTCAAAATATATGCCGGCTCTTAATATAGGAACATGTGCCAAAACAGTATAAGCTTTTTAACTACTCTAAATTATATAACTCCTCTAAAAGCACTGTGTAATCCACTAGGATCCAAAATCTATACACTCATCCCAGAGAAGAAATGTACTGTTGTAAGACATCCCTTTAAGATAAGGAAATAACAAATATCTGATATTTAAAAACATTAAGAGTATAGAAATGCTCACTGAGAACTTATTGACTAAGCCTCAAGATGGAAAACTAGCAAACAAAAGTGAGAGTCTCAAAAGCCTAGAAGAAAAAGCAAACATAATTATGTTAATGACTATTGACAGGGGTGAAGAAATTTGTATTGAACAGAGATTTTCTAGGTTTTAAACCCAGCTGGTCAGAATTGACAATTGTATTACTGACAGTATTATCTCATACTCTTGAGTTCACACCTCACTCATTTGACTTCTCCCTTCTACATAACAATTTTGGTCTTTGTGATACCAAATTAGAAGAATTAAAGTACATTATTTTAAACTATCATATTTGCATAGTTATTAATGGACATATATAAGCACTCTGTAGTTTTTAAATTGGCTAAAAGTAACCATAAAACAACGTACATGCATTAAAGCATATTACTGAAAATTACATTAACATTTCAACCATTTAAAAAATCCTTGAACTCAATGCAGAAGAGCTATAGTGATCTAATGAGCCAACAATCTGAGTTTTCTCTTTTGAAATCTTTTAATATTCTCCAGAGGTCAAAGCCTTTAGCATAAATCATGAGTACATTTGGTTTTACATTGATCTTCAGTAAAGCTGGTTATCTACAAGACAGTATAGTCTAAAGTTCAAATATTCCAGAGACCTCATTTATTGACTGGTTAAATAGCAATAAAAAAATTGTAATGCTTGTTGTGTCTCTGAAATTGTGATGTACTTAGACTTGCATAGGTTGGTTTCCAAAGCTCTTCTGAATTTAATAGGCCCCATTTCTGTCAGTTGTAAACTACTGCCTTGGCCAATTTTTGGCACGTTGTTCTGAAGTGCTGGCAATTTGGATGGGACAGAATACAATGGATGGGAGAGTGGACGAATTACCAGAAAGGCAATTGCTCATAGCAGATTAATGGGCATGCCTAATATTTTTGTGAACTCTCAATGCATATAAACTGTCAGCAACCTATTTTTACCACATATTTTTTCTCTGAAACCCACTATGGGAGTGGGATTCAGCCATGCTGTTGAAGTTCTTTGTAAAAACAGGAGATATTGACACACAAACCCAAGTCTTTCCTCAGGAGTCTTGTTTCAGACATAGAAAGGCAGAGGTGATACAACAGCAGAGAGGAAAATGTGCCACAAAATGTTTGCAATTGCCCATTTGGTCAGTAGCTGACACAACTATCAGACACTATCCCAAAACCTTAAAGGCCTTTTGTATGTGTTGTTTCATATATCTGCCAAATTGCCTTTTTAAAGAATGTCTGACAGAGGTCTGACAAGAAGCAGAATAATTTCAGGTATGTTCCAGTCAAGAGGTCAAAAATCATATTTTTGAAGCATCAAAAGAAAAGCAATGCATTTACACATCTCATTTTCAACAGAGTCAAATCCTCAATAGTATCTCGTTCACAAAGCTTTCTTTATGGCATTTCTTTCCTCTTGAAGAAAGTCCCCTTATACATTTTCATTATATCAGTATGTTTTCTGCCCCTCCCCACTTATTTCAGGCTAGTTACATGCTTAGAGGGAAGGGAGTTTTGGTTGGATATGCTGTGCTTGATTAAGAAACCACTCTTCTCTCAAAACTGCTGCTCTACCACCATTCAAATCTTAAAAATCCCCAAATTCCATGGCACATGGAGAACTATCACTTTGGTGTGCTGACCCCTTTGATGTCATGCCATTTACTAAATAGCCCACTCTGATGCAAAGAGAATGCATAGTCCGCAAGATTAAAAAAAAATTAATTCTCAATAAGCAGAATTGTTTGATGGCTTTCAGTCAAGCTCCTTATTCCAGCATTTTCATAACAATTTCAGTATTCACACTGGTGCATTTCCTCTGGCAGCAGTCACTTTGAAATAAGGGCATTGAAATAAGATTATTTTGTATAAAAAAAGATTGCTGTAAAGAGGCATTCTCCTAAACAGGTGGGAGAAGAAATAGGAGAGCACTTAGATGTATAACTGGTATAGAAGTAGTTGTGAAAGGCTGTGATCAGCTTGGAGGTATTAAAGCAATCTTAAAATTGAAGCTTCCAAATCATATTATGTTTGTGCTCATCAGCTGGGAGTCATTTAGGGTGATCTTGGTGATACTAATCTTTTTGGAAATGTTTGTTGAAAGAAGCAGCTAAACAAATGTATTCATTTTGAATTTAAAATTGATGAGGGGGACAACTAAACACACCTGCTATTAAAGCATGTGGAACAAGCACTATGGGATGGGAAGCATATTTAGGATTTAGGGCATCTCAGTATCTTCCCTCCTTGGAGAGAATAAGATGCTGGGTACATGAGCTCTCCATTGAAAAAGCTTTTAGAAAAACAGGCTGTATTCCCCCAAGTTCTGAGCAAAGCTCTGAGATTTTTATACTCCAGAGGAAAATTAAATACTGCTTAGGGACTAACCTTCCTTTAGGCTTTCTTTGTGAAGATTCAGAAGTGCTACATAAGTCCTCATGAGTTACTACTCATCAAACCTTATGAAAACAATTCAGGATTAGGCCAGTTTTAAAGATGAAGAAATGACAAAGGTTAAGCTTGGTTTATATTTCACTAATAATGGTGTAAAATGAGTTTAACAGGAATATAATGCCCTTCATGTAACAAGGATGGCTCCCTATTGATGTTTTTATGCAAGCCAACATGCAGACAAAATCAACAGCACAGAGGAAACAATTAAACATTCAGGCCTGGATTTCTCCCCTCTCATTTCAGAAAGAAGGATTCTCAAATTAGCTGAGCAAAATCAGTTACAATTCATCATATAATACATGCAAACAAAAATTAGCTTTTCCTTTATATCTTAGTCTGAAAAATCTGGTGTTATCTACATGAAACCAACCTGCAATGCTCACTATTCTTGTTTTTATTGTGAATTCTGCCTGAGCTGGCTCACACTTTCCGGTTCTGTTACTATACAGAAAGGAGTTTGGCTTTTCTCAAGGAGGAGTCATTTCCTTCTGTACCCAATTTTTGCTAAGACCCCAAATCCACAGCTGAAACACTTCCAGTTGGCCAAGTAAATAATGTATCCTAACCAACTCTCTCATCATAAGAAATTAACCTATAAGATATTGATGTAGGTGCAGGCTGGTATCAGTGTGAAGTCTCTACTGGTACAGCACACTCATTTTGTCCTAAGTTTAATAATGCAGGTTTCTTATAGACTAAATATGCATATCTGGTGACCTGCTTGACCAGATAAACTGCACCACTTGCTATGACAATTCATTAGAACTACAACTTTAGATTTTTCTAGTCAAGGCTGAAGTAAAAAGCAGACTTTTGCTATCAGGGGTGCACAGCTGTGGGACAATATCATATCTGAAAACTGAAGGAGAAGCAAATTCAGAACTAGTGAAGACCTGGAGATTTCAAAAGCATTGCCTATCATCTCTGCTGGAGATCTTTCTTAGAGAAGTATTATTAGCAAACTGAGTATGAAATGATGCAAATCATTCTATGAAACTACTTGCAAGACATGAACCATCAGATGTGGCTGTAAAATCTGCAATTGCAATTTAGGTTGAAGGGTTCTTTGACTGTAATTAAACTCTAATTCCAACACAGGAAAGGTGACTTGTCATGTTCCCCACATGGTATTTAATTCTCAGATGCTGTTTCTTCACCTTTTTCCTCTGGAGGCAAGACTGTGGAGTACAAATTATCAAAAGAGAGCTATAATTTTGGATCTGACATAAAAAAAAATATATGTGACTCATAGACACTATGCATCTGTTATCACAACCCTAAATACATGATTATCTGGTAGACTGAACTTAGAGTTTCTAGATGACAAAGTTGCAGTTTCTCCTTTGAATTATATTTTAGGTTTGGTAAATAATAACAGGTGTGCTTTTTCAGCTTATTACTACAATCAAAGTAAAGCATAAAGCACCTGGCAAGTGGCAGGTGTCTTTTAAAGCATAAAGATGACGTGGGGGTGAGAGCTAAGACCCAGGAATTTCACAATAGGATAGAAAATAGATCTAATCTTTCAGTAAAGCATCGAATATGGTGCAAAGCCTGTAATACTGCCTTAAAAGTGAGATTCAGAAATTGAAGTGAATTTTCTAAGATAAATAAGGAATTGGAGTGTTGACAGGGATGGCAGGATGGCAGGGTCAACTTTTTAGTGTTATTAAAGAGTTAGTCCTGGAGCTGATGTTAGCAAATGTTTTTAGTAATTACATCAACCAAAAGAAAATTATGTCAATGACATTTCCTTCACTCACAATTTAAAGAGAATATATGAATATATCAGATGTGAAGAACAGTGGGACTTTAGGAAACAAGCAAAATATAAAATTCATACAAAATGCAAATTTAAATTCATCAAGTACAATTCTGTGGGCAACGACAAAAGTTCGAAAAATTTTCTGAGCTGCAAACAATATAAAAATAAACTGAGAGTCTGAAACGTCTGAAATATGTACTTGGCAGGTACTTGTGGGAGTAAAATCAGTTTTTAATATTCTAGTAATTATTATTGACATAATTTAATAAATTTATGTTCTGAAGCAGTAAAAGAGCCTTATACACACTTGGTGATTAGTGTTTTGATCTAGTTTTGTCACAGGAAATGGAAACTTCAGCATTCATAGTCACAGTTCATATCTAATTTTTTACTTATTTTCTTTGGAAATAAGACAGATAATATCATCCATCTTTCCTAGTGAACTGTAGCACTATTGGTCATTTTTCTGTCCAAGAAGAAAGAAGAGTTGACATTTCAAAGATGATTATGCTCTGTCATCACAAAAAAAAAAAAAAAAAAGATGGCCAAAAAAGAGAACAGATTTTCTTCAAGACCTCGCATAGAAAATCCGCAAGGAAGAAAGACCTCATAAAATCTCCAGCTGTAGGAAAAGCTTTATGTAGCACTTGCTACCAAAGGACATAAGAATCCAGTCCTGGAGAAACATGCCTCATTTTGCAAAAGATATGGTCAATATTTTAAAACACAAGGAGACCTACAAAATCAGTGTATCAGCCATGCAAAATTGCCACCAAGAGGTGAGTGCTGGTATTTGTTCCTGGTGAAATGGATAGACTTGTGAAGCATTTGGCTGTGTGAAATATTTAGGAAATTATGATTTGATCTTTACTTAGAAGAGGGCATTTCAATGTTTTAGTGCCTTCCAGGGAAACAGTAACAGCAGAGTGAGAAATGTGTGTCATATATCAACATGTTCACTGCTGTGCCTCTGCATATTCTGTGTGTTTATGTGCTCTGCATGCTGCTTTCTCCTAAACATTGAAAGTTAGGGACCAGCCTGGGGTTCCTCTTTTCTTCCCACATGGCACTGGAAACAAAATATGGCAGTGAGGGTAGGAGAATGCCTAAATTTTCTGTTATCTAATCTGATATTTGCGCTGCTGATTTCCAGTGTTTGTATAAGGACCTCATAGCTACTGTAAATTATATGATGCTGTGGGATTATTTTTTAATTATTTTTAGTTGTAAATGGTACAAAGCTAAGAAAAAGGGGTTTGTAAAGTATATTCTGATATCTGAATAGAGAGGAACTATTTAAAGGAACAGTTTAATGTATATCTTTATTTTGTAAGTGAAAGGATGGGAAATGAGGGTCATTATCAGCTTTTACAGGCCAGAAAATACCAAAAATAATGAGCCAAGTTAATACCTGAGTACTTTCTAAGCATCCAAACAGCCTTAAAAGTTGCAGAAGTGACTACCCAAACCAGAGACTGAGGTTAAAAGGTAGCTTTTTAGTAAAGCTAAACCCAGCCACAGAAGGATACATCCTCTGTTAACTTACTGATCTAACTGTCAGAGTATCCACCTTACTTACATGGAATTTGTCTTGCTTACCCACTCCTTTATGAAGGTGCCTTTAACACACAGTTCACTTAAAATTTCTTCAGAGCAGCTTAACATTTCTTTAGAGACAGGATTTGGACATAGGCAAATGTCCCTATGTTTGCTGCCCCTAGTAGCAATACAAATATCCCATGGGTGTTTGTCAGATTCCAGTGTGTAACTGCACTGCTCACAAGAATCAGTTTCCACCAAAACGTTTTGGCTGGCCAAAGAAACAAACTCCTTAATTCTGACCTGAAAAACTCCCTGAAGGATTCATGGTTGGGTGTTTTTTGTTTTTTTTCTTTTGTTCCTGTTGCTTCCTTGTTCAGCACAAATGCAAGGAGCAGGCATCAGGCTGCCAACACCCTTCATCACCCCGAGTTCTATCTCTCAGGGCCCTCGGTACCAGCCACCCTGGGATTAACGATTAGCCCACAACAAAGTAGCTGAACTTTAATTCTCTTGTTCATGTGAATAAAGCCCCTGAGTCCATGATTAAATCCACCTGTTTTCCAGACACTCTGGAGCTCTGAAGCACATTTTATAACCAGCTAAGCAAACTACACAAAGCTTTAATTTTCAGTTAAAGCCTCTGCAATGTGGTGTTTCTTTTCCATGGGGGAGACTGAATTGCTCACCATCCCATCTTTACTTGCCAGTGTCAATATTTCCTTCCTTCAAGAAACAACTGCTGCTCTAACAAATTGCACAAATCTGCTGAACATCCCATGTGTGACTCCAAGGCTAGAGATAATTAAACACTCCTTTTTTCTATTATGAAAAAAAAATATTTAAAAAGATAATTCTGATGTTTTAAGCACTGAGAGATTTTTCTCTGTTTTGGATAGATGCATGCTCAGGCACATTCTTGCAAAGTATTACATCACCAGATATGTCTTTGTACTTTACAGGAGTCTCTACAAACTGATAAATCAGAAAGACAAAGCTGAAACTTGAAACAAACACATGGAGTTGTTTGTCTGTGGCTTAAACATCTTCCACAGTGAATATTTTCCTGCTTAAGATGATCCAAAAATTCATTACTCACGAAAACCATACCTGTACTTCTTTAAATGCTATACTTTTAACTAGAGAATTTGACAACACCAACATCTGCTCTTGGGTAGATTTGTAAAATGAGGCAGGCAGAAACTGCTACATTCACTAGAAAAATAAGAGGATTTTTCCAGATCTTAAACTGTATCCTTGGTTCCTGTTCTTTGCATTAATATCTGTGTTTCCTTACTGTTATGTTTAACTGTAAATTACTATGCTATACTGTAAATTTCTACTATAGATAAATCTTTCTAGGAGATAAATAAAGTAAAAGAGAAACAATTAATTTCCTTTATTAACCAGTACATAATTCAGCACTTTGTAATTTGGGTTTTTTTGCTTACAGGGAACACACAAAGTATCTTTCTCTGTACCTGCTTCTACATGGTCCCAAACTAATTGGGCAATGTCTCATAAATTGCATAATTGGCTGAACATTCCTAGCCTTCTGATTTTAATCAGGAACACATGGTGCATATCAATAGTCTACTTCATTACGCCTCAAGAAGATCCAGGCTACTGTCCATTTTCAATTAAATTGTATTTTAAAAGAACAGCAACTTGACCTTTTAGAACAGCACATAATAGGTTTAAAAACTTAAGCAGCTTTGGGGTTTTTTTCCCCTGGAATAGCTAACTAATAAATAGAAATAAGCACCCCTTATTGCAGTATGTCACCAAGGATCAGCCTTCAACACAGCTTTGGATCCACTGGCTATGTCTTGTGACGATGATAACACCTGAAATAAAATCAATTGCAAAAGAGTACAGACCTGTGTGCGTCTACAGTCTTGGAGCTGCCTGTTAGCATTTGTTTACTAGAAGAACTAGAAGCCACACATGAAAAAGAGAGGATGTGATCAAACAGCAGAACACTGAGGGGGCTACAATCCCAAAAGGTTCACACTTTTAACCAACAATAGTATGCAAGAGAAAAATCATGAAAAAGTCTTTCTAAAGGTAAAGAGCAGATCAGTGCCAGAGCTGTGAACAGAACATGCACCTTTTAAGTGGTCAATTTGATTTGTTTCTCCTCAATTCCAACTCTGATTAAAATATTTATTATTTTAAGATTCTCATTACATCTCTGAAAATCTGTAAAACAGCCAAGAAGATTTTACCATCAGCATAATTTTCCTCTAATTTGGATTACAGGGATTCTTTTTGTTTACCCATAGTGACAGCAGGTGTCAGCCAGTATAGTTCTGTGCATTTTCCAAATGGAGAACTGAATCAGTAGCAAGCTATTAGATAGCCAAAGACAGCAATGCTCAGGAACTTTTAGCTGCTATGTGAGACTTCATAAGATTGAATAGAAATCATAAGGCTTTTACTGGAATATATCAGCAGTTCTGGGAAACCTCATAGAAAAAAATCATACCCTTCCAACATGTACTGGACATATTGCTGAAAACCTCTCTGGTTTGTTAAGTTGATGGGTTTTGTTGAACAGCTGGCTCACTAAAGTGCTCTGCTCTTTGCAATAATAAATATCTGCGATTCATGTGCCCCAGTGTTTAGGAATAATATCTTTCTCCAGCTTGAATGTCACTGTGGCCTTGTGTAAGTGAAAAGTGACAAAGCACTACCATATTTCTAGACCTCAGAAACAAGCCCACACAGAAAGCATAAAACAAAACCAAACACAACAATAAAACTCTGAAAAAATATAAAACTATTCACTAAGCACAATAGCCTTAACAAATGGTACACAGCATCTCTGCAGACTGAGGTCAGAGGTGATTTAAGTTCATGTATTTATTCTTAGAGACTTGAAATGTCCTTGACCTATATCAGTAGTACTATTCCCTCATCTAAAAGCATAAAGAGGCACCTACCACTCTCCAGCTAGGAATTCATCTGGCAGAGGTAAGAAAACTACCCTTATTTCAGGTATAAGTAATTTTTTCTTTATTGACAGGTTCTTCAGTAAGAGTCAATCCACTCTTTATGGAAGTACACTTCCTTCAAACCGTCCCCCACATGTAGCCAGAAGACTGCTAAAGAAAAAAGGAACAAAATTAAACCTCTTACAGGAGTATATTGTGGACACTATGGAATATTTATAGAGCATCCTCCTGGGCCCTGGATAATCAGAAGCCTAACTTCAAATATTCTAACTTAGGTATTTGGGAATACAATTCTATTTTGTTGCTGGCAGAGGAACATTTGGCCTTTTGGATAAAGTTAGCCTTTGTGAATGCTAATTCTCCCGTCCCAGCTACCTTCAAAACACAGACCTTTAAAACCCTGGTGTGTATAGTTTTCTAAGTTTAAACCAAAAATATTTGTGGATAGTTCAGCTAGACTGCCAAAGGCATCAGGGTCCAGGAGGAACAAGACAAGTCATCCTTTGTCATTCTTCTCAAGTGTTCTCTCATGACCAAAAAAGCAAATGAAGCCAGATGCCAAAGCAGCCATCTGACACTAATTACATCCAGGATAGACAGAAGATGCAATTCATAAGCAAAGGTAATTAGGGATTTCAAAGATTTACTAGTTAATATAGTGAGTTTTTGTCATTGGATGTCTTGAAACAAAATCCATTTTAAAAGCTGTGTTTCTTATCTTTATAATATCTATGCTAGAATTAGGGAGTTTAGTACCCTGGTCTGGCTTGTACAGGAGGTCAGATGAGACAATCCTAATGGTCTCTTCTAGCCTCTAAATCAGTAAATAAAGAAACAGCAAATATCTCCATGACTAGTCATAAAAATAGGTTGATCATAATAAAAACAAAGAATCAAAAGAATGAAAAAAGTTGGGTTTGCCTACATTCAGAAGTGTGACAAAAATAAGCACTTTAAGTAATAATCATTGTAAATTATTTAAAAAGTAAAAGAAAAATATAATCAACAATAAAGCAAAAAATTTCTACCAACTTGGCCATCTGCTTCAGCCCTAGGAAGGGCATTGCTTTCTGTGTGTTTTACTGTTTTGTTTGGTTTGTCCTAAAGGTCACAAAGCAAGATTATCTTCTCTTCTGCACAGGGCTATTGGACACCTTAATGGAGTTCATTATAAGAGCCACTTCTCTGACAGTCAGTTGACATTTGACTGTTCATGACCCCTCCTGAAGTGACAGAAAATACGTGCAGATCTACCTAGGAATAAACTACATGTGTGGTAGAGAGAGGGAAAAAAAATTCAAGTGGTAGCAACATCAGAGTCACCTTTGACATGACCATTTTCACATGTTTTAAGTGTTCAAAAACACAAAGACTGAAAAGAGCACTACTGCAACTCTTCTTCAATACTTAAGACAGAAAAGTCAATAATGGGATTTTTAGTGTAGTGGTTTGAGCAGAAAAAGTGACAATGGCCTGAAGTGAGAAAGGGATTACATTTAACAATGCACAACAGACGTAGGTGACTAGCTCCACTTGTTTTATCTTCACTGTACATACAAATTAAGTGATGGGTAAAATGAAATAAAAGGAATCTTACCTAAGTGTCTGATTGCAAAATGTACATGACACCTAGAAAAAAAACTTAGCTGGAAAAAACTTCATCACATCATGGTTTGTATCATCATTTCCCACTCTTTGCCAGAGAGACATTGGCTGTCACTCACCTGAAGGAATTCCTCTCTTTTTCAGAGCACTTGAGGATACCAGCTCCCAAAATTACTCAGTAGTTTGGAAAATGCTAACAGCCGGTTTGGACAACAGGCCCTGCAAAGGGCTTGGCATTCCCCTTGGGTTCCTGGCCTCTTTGCCAAGTCAATACTCTTGAAACTGTCAGATTTGTTTCTGTTCATCTCAGACAAATTTAAAAATAAATGCCTTAAAATTTATTCCTGCAAAGCAAAACATTTTGTTTTTCACTATTGGTGCACTACTGTCATGAGGGAAACGCAGTGACCACAGCAGAGTCGGAGAGGGAAAAGAGGAAGTTTAATTTTTTATTTCAGCTTATAGAGATTTCTAGAAAAGAGACCACATTGGAAGACTGAGGTTCAACCTCTTCAATTCCACTGATCTTAGAAAGTGTCCATCAATTGTCCCTCCTACTGAAAAGAATGTAAATAAGATAAAGAATTCTGAAAAACATTGCTTTGCTTACATGAGAATGTGTGAGAAAATTCTGACTCCAATTTAGAAAGCTGAAAAGCAAAGCAACAGACTATGATACTTAAAATACACTTTAAAACATAGAGCATAAAATAACAAATTAACATTTAAGACAAACCTGACATAAATGCTCTTTCTTTAGACAAATTCAGTGGAAATTCAGCATCTTCTAAAGAAAAGCTATAGGCAAGAGTTCAGCATTCACAGATCCATCAGAAGCGGTGTGCAAACTACAAACTGAAAAACATCACTTGTAGGAATTGTATTTTAGTAGGGACCTCTCTGAGTCTTTATTCAGAAATAGAAGCTAAAAAGGACAGCAGCTCAGTAGCATTCATTCTCTGAAACATTTTTATTTCCAGATAACCTAAAAGGTTAGCTTGGAAGCTAGCAATCTAGCCTTCATAAATATGCCTCCTTAACTTTTAATATTACTTTAATTTTTCTTGAAGACAATTTCTGTCATACTAGTATCACTGATGATAGAGCCAGCCCTTAGGAAGCTCCCTGTTCTTCTCTATTAGTCTGGAGAGTACAGCTGTCTCCAAAATAAACAGATACCCAGACTGCACAAATTACTCACATATTAATGTTTAAGTACTTCAAGTATGTTAGGTGATGTATTAAGTACTCAAATGTACTCATGTCTGACTGCCAAACACCATTCTCAAACTAAACTCAGTCTTTGCAAACCAAGTATTCCCCTCCCTTTAAAACTTAAAAACTGGTCTCAAAGCACTCCTAGCAGATTAATCTTCATAAAGAACACAGTGGATCTTTCATTTTCTCTCATAAGACCAAACAGTGGTATCTCCTATTCTTCTAAGAGCCACAAAATGCACACTCAACTCAATCATCTCCTTTGGGGAATTAAAACCTAAAACACTTGCTTCTCTGGAGAATCTTCTAACTAATAAGATTTATCTGACCAGCTAAGAGCAAGGGCATGAATCAACAAAGAACAAGGGCATAAATCAATAGCCTAATAAGTTAGGACTCCTGCTCCTCTGTCTGGATTCTAGAAAAGAGCATGCCCTCAGCCTCTGGGGAAAACATAAAAAGTTTCTGAAGGAAAAAAGAAAAGTAAAATCCACCTTTCCCAGCTGAATATTCCTGCCAGTATAAGTGAGAGGCACACACCCTGAGATTCTCACCATTATCAGTTAAAATTCTCCTTACTTCAGTTTGAGACAGCTGAGAGACAAGGGACAAAAAGCCCCCCTCCAGTACCATGGGGGTGCCAGTCACTGCTGTATTGCTTGTGCCACCTCCTGGTTCTGGCCTCCAGCTGAGATGGTGGAAGGGAGGACAGCACAAACCAGGACCAGCCTGAACCAGGGATGCAGAAGCAGTAGTTCCTCAGATGTCATCACAGCTCTCAGATTCTGAGCTGCAATTTGCTCTTCTTGAAAGAAGGATTGGGAGAACCAACTGCTCAGCCCCTGCAAACATAGCTAAAGGCATAAATCCACTTCCTGATCAATACAACTTTGATGATTGTTAACTATGATCAATCCCATTCCCCCTCAGGTACCTGCTGACAAACCAGACTTTCAGGGAATAAAGCTTGCCAAATTTATTATAGAACAGTATTGCCCTCCTGTGGCCAAAGACTATTCCAAAAAAGTGAATCTTATGAGGGTTTTTTCTGAATTTATTCATTTGTTTCTTTCTTTCTTTCTCATGCACAGTCTGTCACCCACCTTTCTTAAAGGAACTAAAAACTGGGAGACTCACCTGTAGGCCTCTCCAAAACCTAGATCCAAAGATGGATTGGGCAGGTCAAAACATAGAAGCTGAACAGAAAAGTAAGCAGTAGATATCATCCCAGTCCCTCTGGCTCCTTACATTTCTCCTGATGATTCTCTTCACATCAAAAATTATTATCTGCATTCATCTTCAGTGGTGACATTTGACGGTGACAGCATTTCTTTCTGTGCACTGCCATCAATCAGTCAGTCCTCTATCTTAGATTTACTGCCTTTTTAATAACCCAAAAGTAGAATGTTCCCATTTTCAGACTTAAGAGACAATCTATTTCTCCACTGGGAGCAAGCACATACCTTCCAGACCTTCCCCAAACCCACATATGAAAACTGATTTTTTCCATTTAGAAGTCTTTCAGATCTAGTCCTGAGTGACGTAGCAAACACCACATAAGAGTTTGCAGACACACACAGCAGTAACAGAGACTAGCACAGGACTGACACACAGCTCCCCATGGCAACACCCAAGTCCCTGGGCTACAGAATCCATGTGCAAAGCAGATGACATCATCTCACCCTTGAATACATGAAGTTCTCTCTGAAATCCCCATAATTCAGCCAACAAAAGTATAGCTTAAGCAACAAAATTACAACTTTTTCTTGGATTAAATACTTGGAGATAATAAAAACTTCTTTAATATTGATCAGTCACACACCTGAGAAAGCACTGTTGCAATAAAAGATTTTATATAAATGACAGGACAAATTTAGTTTAAAGCAGTCTAAATTCTTCACCATTATGTCAAAGTTGTTGAAAACCAAGATACAGTTTCTGTGGAGATTAATTTCACTTTACATATTTCATGGAATGGGCTTGGCCCAATCTATTATACCTGCCAAAAGTCAGTTAATATGACTCAGCTTCTCTGCCCAGCTGTCAAAGGCTGAAGAAATTAGGATAAGCAGCTCCATGTTCCTTTTCTGATTACCAGCTATGAAGTACAAGAATAATTTACCTTTCCTTTTCACAACATGTGTGTTTTTAAGCAAGTCTGATTTCAATTAATACATATGTTCCAGTATTTTCTACACTGGACTTTTGTGTTGCTCTATTCAAGTTAAAGAAACCAGTCACAAATAATCCATAGAGCCAGAGAAAGTTTGGGAATGCATCTGTGTTCAAAACATGCAAAAATATTCTAAGTCATTTCTGGAAAACAAACAGCCCAAAACAGGGGACAAATAGGAATCCTGGGTCACAACAAACTTCCTTGTACATAGCCACAGTTTTTCAATGCACTGGAATGCAGCTAACAATGCCCATTCAAAAACACAATTTTGGTCTGGTTAAATTAAAAAAAAACCAAAAACGGAAAACAAAGCAACCTTCTGCTTCAGGTAAGTACTGACAGCAAATTTTACTTGCTGACTAATTTATGAACAATTAATTTTAATGATCATCTCAAGAGAAACAGCATCTGCTTAGCATTAGTTCCAGAAGGGTCTGTAGAATGTGATGAAAAATGAGAACTTCATACCCAACTGAGTACATAGAGGCATGGAGGGCAGGATAAGGAATAATTCTCAATCTCTTGGGAGTATCTGAAAAGGTTTTTTCAACATATGCTTCCCTTCCAAGAACATTTTGTACAGACCAAGCATATAGAACTGCAGTCTGGAAGGAAGGAGAATATTTGAAAAGGTTTTATCCACAAGATGACAGTGAACACAGCTCATTTGCTCATGAATTCTGTGTAATCAATGTTAAGAGTCACAGGCTTGCTAGCATGTGGTTTAATAGGGCAGAGCAACCGTGTCTTCTGGATGGAGGTACAAAAAACAACAGCATTTTTCCAGCTCAAGCTCCATTGCAGTCTTGCAGCAAGGATGTGCTCTGGCACACTGTGTACATCTTTCAGCAATGTCACCTGTAGGACAGGTGAAGAAGGACACCACATTTCTTCTGGGAACCCTGGAGACATCATCCATTTCCTTCTGTGTGCCTTCTTCCTAACCCCATGGCAATGAAAAGCCACATTTGAATGATTCTACTCACTCCCAAGTGCAGTAAATTTTTGATTATTCATTTTAATTTTCCATCTTTTCTGATCAGGTTTTATCTATCTAGGAAAAACAAATAAAAATTATCAAGTGGCTTATATTTAGATTCCAATTTATTTTTATTTTTGGCTGCTAGATTTGTCATCTGTAGTGCTCAATATTAGTTATACCACATGTAATACTCTCCAGAATCATTCTTTTCATCTAACCACGTGACCCCAGAAAACAATTTTCCTGACAATTACCCTGATTTCTTTTCTTACGGTAGCCCTTCTTGCAGAAGCAACAGAATCCAACTGAAAAAGTGAGGATAACAGGATGCCAGCAGCTAATGCAGGCTTTTCTGCCTCTCCTCTTGCTTTTTGACCCAGGCTATGGCAAAGAAAGTCAGTTCATCTTCCCTCCCCTAGCACACACCATTTCTCTTCTATTTGTAAGCTCAGTACTCCTTGCTGTGTTGTAAAACCCTACCTGCTCACCTTTGCAGCACGTTTCTATCTGGATAGTGTGTGCTTCAGGCAAAGAACAAGCCTCCTCCTCTGGCTCCTCAGTCCTTTTTCAGGCTGTTGTACACAGGAACTTACAAATCTATGAGAATTGCTCCTATTCCTCAATGGCAATGGTATGACCTCATCTCCCTCTACAATTATTGTCCTTTTGGGTTCGTTCCTCTTGACCAGATGTTCAGCTACTGCTACTCAGGCTTTGTACATCTGAATGCCTCATTGCCAATTAGGTTAACAAAATACCCTGAAATCAGTGTTTGGCTGGTGAAGTCCTTCTAACTCAACTGCAGTCTCTCCCTCCTTGAGGAATTCTCTGTGATGCCCACTAGGAAGCACTCAGATCTCAGACATAGCAAGAGATGTAGATTTTTTTTCTAGCTCCCTTTGAACCTTCTGTAGGAAGAGTAGTTACTTCAGCTGGACTGGAAGAAGCCATCTGCTTATTTGCTCCATTTTTCACAGCTCCCATGACCCTTCTTCTGTGTAAACAGCTGAAAATTCAGGAACAGTAATGAGAATGAAATGTAATGAGAATGAAAACTACCCCTTTTAACATTCTCAAGTGTTCATGCCAGAGCTTGTAATACCCTAAAATGCCAAGCCACTGTTGAAGGCTGCTCACCAAACATTAAATTCCCCACACAGTAACTTGAAAAATATTGCTGCTTCTCTTCACAAGTTCTGATAACAAACATGCTAGAAAATAGAGATGCCTCTGTATGTCTCAACAGATATAAAAAAAAGATACTGAGCTACATCTGAATAATGCAAACTGCAACATACAACTCTTCCCCACACGTCTAGGAAAAGAGAGCCAGGAGTTTTGAAAGACACAGGTGTTCGATAAAGTTTGAAAGCTATATACACAATGGAAAATTAACAGAAAGAGAAAAATAATCTCCCTATTATGAATATAAACTTAGAAATCTGTGATGTCAATGCCAAAGGGAAAAAAATGAAGCGAGCTCATGAAGGTATGTAAAAAAGGAATAGCATGACCTAAGGGAGATGGGAAGAGGAAGAAGGAGAAAGCAAGCACAGCAGAGAAACAAGAGGAAGAAATTATTCAAGGCAGCAGGACACACAGGTACACTTGTTGAAGACCTACTGTCACAGCTCACTGTAAAAATCAGCACTGCAGAAGCCATTGGCATTGCTGTCCTACATTTTTGAGGGGAAATGGGGATCAAGTGAGCTGCAACCATATTTGGAAGGAGCCCTTAACTAAATTCCTGACAAAAAGGCCACAGTTGCTCTGACAGAAAACTGGTGTAAAGGAGCACATCTGTCAGGTTTGTTTCTATACTGCACTGTTGAATTCCAGAAAGGATGATTCAGGAGGAATGGAGTTACAATCAATTATCTATAATAGGATGATGAGAGAAAAATACAGCACTTAAGTATATGGCTTTCAAGGAGATGGCACTTGGCATCCTTCAAAATACTTTTTGTTATTTCATGTTCTGTTTCACTGATGGGCTTCATCTCAGAGAGGAGCAGCATTTTACAAGCAGGTGAGATACCTGCTAGCAATTTTTTTGTTTATGTTACATTCACTGCTTATTTTATACTAATAATCTACAGCCCAAATTGCATTCAAAAATTCGCTATATTCTTACTATTAAAAATGCAAGTAGTCTCACAACAGTATAGTTTATGGATTATAAATCATTAGTACCAGAATTAAAAATCAAAGATGGTTCCCTGAGATTCTAAGTTCTTGAGCAACCATCTCTCATTTCAAATCTTGAACATATTCAGTACCTAAACTCCACCTCATTGAAATAAGTCAAGATTTCACCTAAAAAAATCCTTACTCCCTGCACACCTATGGGGAAATAAAAAATAAAAAATAAAAAAAATAAAAAGAGCCTTTAAAAGTGTGTATTGAGAATCAGATAGAAAGGAAAGATGGATTCACCCCTGTAACCAAAAGTCATCTAGAGCTGCAGTCAAGAGCACTAAAACAAAGAGCCAAGAATGACAGTGAGTTCTTTGTTTCTTCTCAAAACAAGTCATGGTTCACTTTAATCAGCTGCAAAGATAATTTCTGAAAGGCCAGAATTAGTAAGTTGGTTTTCATACACTTATCTTCAGCATCAGCCCTAAACAATTTAGCTGAGGAAGTAATTTCAGGAGGGAACAGCAATAGTAAGCTGTTATAACTTCTGAAAATTAACTACTCTAGAGGGATGTTTTGTAATAATATCATACCAACACGTGCTTTTTTCTTCCACTAAAATTACATGCATAGAGGAAACGATCCATTTTATGAGAATACCTATTTTAAAATAAATTCCAAACTGGTTAATTCTTTTTGATGTTCCAGTAATTCACATTAAAGACATAGGTTAGAAGGGAATGTAAAAACAAGCATTTCCCCAGTTCATCTTTTCAGCATGTTATGCAATTCATTTTCTGCAGTCTGACATTGTTTAACTTTCTGCTTGAATGCACAGAATTAAATCCAAGGAAAATAAAGAAGCTATTTCAGAAAAAGAAAACAGTTACATAGATCATATTAATTTAGATGCACAAAAAAAAAAAAAAAGTCTCATACACACTACAACAGAGTAGCTTTCCTATAATTCAGACTTGGAACAAAGCAGACATATAACTTCTGATGCTGGAAAATGACACATTCTCTGGGTTTGCTTGGACACAAAAGTGAGAGTGACCCATGCAGAGAACCATGGAGACAGGAGCTGTGAGGCAGCCTGCTCTTCTGTGAGCTGAAAATGTAGTTTTCCCAGAGAAGGCAGGTTTACAGCAATGTCTCAGGTACAGCTGTCAGCCTCTGGGCCACTGAGGGATGAGTGTGTAAAGTGCTTTTACGACAACTGTGACTTTCCATCCCAGTGAGCTACTGTAGATGCCTTAAGGGAATATCAGAGAAATCCAGGTCCTTTTAGCCCTGCTGAAGTAGTCAAAATTGATGCCTAAAAGCTGATTCTGACCTTGGTCTGAGATTTACAGAACAGTACACAGCGAAAGAACAGGCTTAATCCCTTGACAAACAGAATTGTGCCTTCTGTGAGGGAGCTTAGCTCAATTAGTCCAGATTGGTATCTCTGTCTTCTCTTGGAAAACTTAAAGCACATCTGAATAAATTCTCTTTAAGGTGAATTAGAGTACAAGGAACTACATAGCTCTCTAAAAAAATCAATGTATAAGATCGACAAAGCTTTCTCTCTTATTTCTAAAAGAAAAGAAATTAAAAGAAGAAATAGGTTCCCTCTCTGTTTACAAAACCATACTGAGAGATGGATGCCAGACACAGAGAATGTTTTGCCAAGTAAAGGCAACCAGGCATTTCCAAAGCCATCTTGATTTGTAAAAGCTCCTGTGCTATCAATTCCTAACATTAACCCAGGAGAGTTGTCAAGAATGAATCTGGATCTATAGAGGGACAAAAAGCCTTCAAACTATTAATACCTTATCCAAAATATAAAAAAACCCCTGCAGGTGCAAGTAGAGCCAGTAGGATGACACACAGTGTTAAGGTACTTTGTGGCTCCCAAGAAGACCAGGCTGTAGCTCACTCAGCTCACTGCTGAGTGAGTTCAGTTTGTTCAGCCTGGAGAAGAAAAGGCTTTCAGTGGACCTTAGAGCAGCTTCCAGTGCCTAGAGAGGCCCTGCAAGAGAGCAGGAGAGGGACTCCAAATCAGGGAGTGTAGTGATAGATAAAATTGCTCCTTCCTCCTTTTTTTCCCTTTTGCCAGTCTTGCCCTGATTTTCCTCAGGGCTCTTGTTATGGAGCTGCATGTGCCAGTCTGGCTCTTGGCAGGTTTAGGTTCTGGCCAGTCCATGCCAGGAACCAAATAGAATCTGAAAGTCACAACATGGTGCCTGGTGCTTCCCCTTCTATGGTTTCCCTGCCCTCATCAGTTCAGCAAATCTGTGTGCTCCTGACAATGTCCTTGTTATATGATGCACTCATTTTCTTTCCATTTCCCCTTCTGATGCTCTTAATTTTTTACAATTTCCCCATCTGAGGCCCATCTATGCAATCCCAGCATTGCAGAGTCTTCCCAGAAGCCAGGTATGCTCTCCCTTCCCAGAAGACAGCCCCATCCCCATTGATGAGACCCCCACATCCATGTGGAGAGCTGGGAGTGGGTGCTCTCAGAGCAGCAAGATACTCCTGTGCACCTCTCCCCCACAAAAATGAAGCATCAGGTCCCCAAGGAGGAAAGTGAGCACAGAACATCCCCTGAGCACCTGCCAGAGCAGATTTTAGCTCTTGCCCAGCTGTGCAAGCAGAGGCCCCCCAAACTGTGGAAGATGCTCTGGCCTCTCCTTCGGAAAGTTTCTGGTATTAATGCCAGCACAGCTGTGGGGGTGACCCTGGTGCTGTCTCTGGGCACTGTTCAGGCTGTGCCAGTGAGCTGACAGCAAGGTCATTGTGCCAGCAGGACATGCCCAGTGTCCACAAGAGTGGATTGGTGAGTCCCTAGAGCTGACACTCCATGGCCCCAGCCCCACACCTCTAACAGTCCCTGGCACAAACCCTCTTTTCCTGCAGTACCAGGCCAGCAAGCTGAGCCAGACAGGGACCAATGAAGAGGGATTCTACAACTTTTCCCCAATAACCAGCAGGAGCTGACACACTTGGAACAGAAGGTGAGGTTAGAGGTCTTCATGCCCCATGGTCTGGCAGTGCACAGGAAAACAACCCTCAAGGAATGCTCTGGTAGCCATCTGCAAACCACCCACCAGACCCTCATTTACCCAAAAAGGCTCATTTCTGCAGAAATTAGGTATTTTGAGAGGGTACATGATTTTATCAGTCGTTCCTGTGGCTAGTGGTTCTCAGTAGCCAGGCAGCCCACCAGCAGTGCTGGGCAAAGGGTATCCAGGCTCCCAGGGGAGTGTGGCACTGACACCAGCTGCCTCTGTGCCATCCCCTCAGGGGCTGCACCTGCCAGCTGGGGGGGACCTCAGGCACAACACTACAGCAAAATTCTTTCTTGACAAAGGTAGGATATAATCAATTCCTAAAGACCCCAACAGTGGACACTCAGAAAGCAAGCTATGAAAATTCAAGTGTCTGGCCTTGTTCTGGTTTTCCTCAGAACTCTGGCTAGTGAACTTCAAGTCCCAGCCTGGCTCTCAGCCACCAGATCACTGCAGCCATACCAGGGCTCATGTCATGGGGCTTGGGCTCTCGCCATTCCCACCACATATTCAAATGGAATCTGAAAGTTGCAGATCTGTGGCCAGCGCTTCCCCATCTGTGGTTTCCTTGATCTCTCCAGCTCAGCAAAACTGGAAAATTCTGGCATAATTCCCCTGTCATGATGCACTCGTTCTCTCTCCTTGAAACTCTGGGTGAACATAGGTGGGAAGTAGCAGCAGGGACTGAGCATTGTGCAGAGGAAAACCCTACAGCCACCCCAGCTCCAGCCCTGCTTGTGTTCCCTCAGCTCCTGCAGCACCACAAAGTTCACAGAAACAAACTGTAGGATCATTTATGTTGGAAAAGACCTTTAAGATCATCAAGTCCAACTGTTAATCCAACATTACAAAGTCCACCACTAAACCATGTCCCTAAACACCACATCTACATGTCTTAAATGTCTTTAGGGATAGTGACTCCACCACTTCCCCAGGCAGCCAGTTCCAGTGCTTGACAACCCTTTCAGAGAATAATGTTTTCATAACATGACCTGGTTCAATGTGAAGCAATTTTGTCTCATCCTGTCACTTGTTACCTGGGAGAAGAGAGCAACCTCCACTTCAACACAGCCCTCCTTTCAAGAAGTTGCAGAGAGCTGTAAGGTTCCCACTCAGGGGGGCCTTCAAGAGAAACAAACCATCAAACAAACCCAGCTTCTTCTCTCCCAGCTGCTCCTCATAAGACTTTTTCTCTCCTGAATCTGAAAATCACAGCCCTGTGGCTAGCACTTCCCTTTCTGCAGTTTGTCTTACATAATTTTCCTGGTATGATATGCTCATTTTCTTTCTTGAAACCCTGTGCCCACCCAGTAGCAGGGGTATAAAAGGAGATGAGCAGGAGCAGGGGCTACCGTGCAGAGGAGAGCCCTACAGACATCCCAGCTCCAGCCTCACCCGGGGCTCCCTCAGCCCTCCCAGCGTCATGAGGGTCCTTGCAGCTGCCCTGGCTGTTCTGCTCCTTGTGGCCATCTGCTCCCTGGCTCGGGCTGATGCTGGACTTTCCAAGAACGGTAGGCTTTCCTTCCCCAGGAGAGAGCCCCATCCCCACTGATTAGACCCTCCTGTCCATGGAGAAGGCTGGGAGCAGATGGTCATCACCAGTGCAGGGACTAAGCCTCAGAGACGGAGGTTTTCAGGGGGTGTTCCCAGAGGACACAGCACAGGTGATGGCAAATCCCCTGGGAGCCACAGGCAGACTCTGCCGTGGTGTGGGGGTCTCACTGGGCCCATCTCTCTGCCCTCACAGAAACCAAGCCCATCTCCTGCTGCTACACCTCCATTTCAAGCCCCATTCCACGCAGCATGATCCACTCTGCCTACAGGACCAGCAGCAGCTGCCCAGCGCAAGCTGTGGTGTAAGTACCCAACACTGCCAGGTGCACCAGCCAGGGCAGCACCCCAGGGGTGTCCAAGGCTGTCCAGGATGGGGAAGGGCATGGGCAGGGACAACCAGGGTGCTACCAGCAGGACCTAGCACAGGCACCTAGTCCTGGCTGAGTGCCTCAATACTGTTTTTTTCCCCAACAGACTGGTCACCAAGAAGGGGAAGAAGGTGTGTGCAGACCCCAAGGCTCGCTGGGTGCAGAAATACCTGAAGCGCTTGGAGCTTCTGGAGTACTGACTCTTCCCTGCCACTGCCCCAGCATGAGACATGCAATAAGAGTGCTTGAGCTGCATCCTTCTGCAAAGGGAAAATTTATTACAATTGGCATATACTTGTTCAACTAAATTTTGCTTGTCTAAATGCTTGAATAAACTTTTTGGCTTGTCAAACTCTTTGAGTGTCTCGGAAGTCCCTACTGGAGCCCCAACATGACAGAAGGGACCCATGGGGAGCCTCTTGCCCTCTCCACTCCCTGGTTTCACTGCTACCCACTGTGCAGAGTGGCCCCATGACAGCTCCCACAGTACTTCCCTCTCCACAGCCTGGATTCAGCTCCTGGATCCCAGCATGACCCAGACATACCTGTGGGGTGACACTGGCATCTCATCCATTTCTTGGGGCCCTCCCCACAGAGCACATGTGGAGCCCAGTGACAAACCCCCTGGGGAAGGCAGCCCTGCTGGGATTCTGCAACCAGCTCTTTGACATATTTTCCCCAAAGACTAGAGGACAGTCTTTGACTACCTGACATCCCCGCTCGTTGCCCCCTCCTACATTACAGCCCTCTTCAGTGGGGTCCCAGTGCTCCTGGGTGCTGCTTGTCCCCACATACACCCTCTGTGCCACAGTGCTGCCAGAGGAGCAGGCAGGAGCATTGTCCCCACCTCTGTCCTCATGCCATTGCCCAGCACTGGGGACATGAGTGGGACATCTCTGCAGGAGACACCAGCTCTGCCCCTGGGCCACGCTCTGCACCGTTTCTGCTTGGGCCAGGACACACAGAACTATACCAAAAACTGCTCACTCGAGGTCACAGAGGTAAGGGCACTGGAGAATGACATCCAACAAGCCAATATAAGCAAACTAATGGTGCTGTAGCTCCTCTCTATTTCTAAACTTTTTTGGCTCAAAAACTCAGGCAAACAAATGCATAAAGCTGTGCATAAGTACACTTAATACTAGAAGAAGATTGGGAACCTGTTGGAGTTTATAGAGCATAGAAATTGAATTTATTTGTAGAGAGCCTGAAAACTCAATCAGTATTTCAAATGAGAGACAAAATAAAACCACCTATTCCACAATGACTTAGGAATATTTATATACACTGTAATAATGAGACTAAAAGAAGCTCTAAATCCTAAAATTGATGTGTAGAGCTGCACAAGATTTGGGAAAGGCTGATGGGCTTTTTTCCGCATCATCAGTACTTCAATGTGTACTTCAAAGCTCACTTCAACTACTCTTCAATGCAATGTACAGAGCAATGCTTTTGCCTACTTCTGCAAATCAGTCTCAAAGCAACAGCTTATAGGTTAATAACACTGAAAATCTCTGACTTAGGAAAAATGTGAAAGAAAACACAAGATTTTTCAATTACTTACAAGGCAAAAATGACAGTCCAGTAAAAATCCTCCCTGGGGCACTGTTTTCACAAATCTCATTATAGTTTAGGCAATCTGTTGTTATATATATACACACCCTGGATTAAACACTGCATTTTCACAGCCTCATGGAGGTTTTTTTTCTTAATACAGCTTGACTTAATCCCTTCCCAAAACTGCCTGTAGAGCACTGTATTCTCTGGCTGGCTCCTGGTGAAGGACACACTGAGACAGGAGGTTGGCAGCACCAAGAGCTGCACTCTTGAGCACTCACCACCGAGCTCAGAGCCATTCCCACACCTCACCCCTCGAGAACAACCCAACCTACATGTCCCTGCACTTCTCAGGATCCTCCTGCCCACTCTGCATCCATCCCTCTGCGCCGTCCCGGGCAGAGGCGTTCTCTGCCGCCGCCAAGGGAGCACGGGGAAACCGGACCCCATTCTTCCCTTCCGTCCACACCTGCCTTTTCTTTTTCTGTGTGCTCTTGGACATTGTGTTAATATCTGAAGACTTTGTTTGATTAAAGTAGTGGTGTTCCAACCCTCTCCTCTGTAGCCCCTCCTTTTCGCACAGCTGACATCAACTCCGAGTGTTGGGAGGAAAACTACGCACAAAAAGTGCCACGCTGAGAATATTTTGTGAAGCAAGCACTGAAGAGAATGGCACGAAGAGAAGGAGCTCAAAGCTAACTCTTCTCACGCTCCCAGACCCCAAAGCAGACTCTGGACTTTCGCCGCCAGCCGGCCTCGCCTCCGCTCCCGCACACCGACCGCCCCGGCCCGGCCCGCACGGCATCTCGGGAGTTGTAGTTCCCCGCGCGGCGCGACATGGCGGCTCTGCGGGTGCTGCCGGCCCTCGCCGCCGCGCTGCTCCTGGCTGCCGCCGGCCAGGCCAGCAAGTACTCGCGGGAGGCCAACGAGGGTTTGGCGGCCGCCGGCGGCAAGCGGCGGGAGACCGGGGAGTTTCGGGTGGTGAGGTTGAACCAGGTCTGGGAGAAGGCGCAGAGGGTGAGTGGGGCGGCGCGGGGCGATGGCGGTGCTCGGAGGGGGCTCCGCGGTCGGGCCCGGCCGCTTCGAACGCACATTCCCTGTCAGGGAGATGGGGAGGAGCGGAGACCTGTGTGTGAGGAGACACCGAGGCTGTCTGGCCCCGGCTGGGGGCTGCAGTGGCGTTTGTTCTGTTCTCGGGCATGACTGTCCCCGGCCGTCACGCAGCGAGGGCTCCGCTCAGCCGGGCTCTCCTCTCCCGGGAGAGGAGATGTGTATCCGAGTCCTCGGAAATGTTGACCTGCCCGTGCTTAAATACAGCTAAACCACATTCCCAGGAAGTGGGAGAGAGAGGGAAGCCCCTCTGGAGCCATCCGCGGCTGGCTGCAGTGCTCGCTGGTTGAATGCTTTAGCCGTGTTGTTCCGGACTGTGATGCTCTCATCTGTCTGAAGGCGCTGGCCTCGGTTCGGTTCCTGCTGTGCAAAGGGCAGAAGTTCACTGCAGAAGAGGAAACCCTCCACCCGCTGCTTGTCTCGCCTACATTCACATCAAGTGATGTAGACAAATGCCGGAGGACCAGCAAATGGGTATCACCACTCCCAGATGAGAGCGTTAGTTCTGACACTGATACTTGAGTTTCTGTCACACTGGACTACAAAAAATATTTAAAGTGAAAATGCAGTCAGATTATTTCATTGCAATGGAAATATTTGCTTAGAACTGAAAAGAATAGCTCCAACAGGAGGAGAAGAATACACTCCACATATCCCCTGAGTATTGTGGATCATGAGAATTAGTGTCATGACTGGCAAAGGTTCAGTTCTTTCAGGCAAAGAAATATAGTTAATATTAATTTTTCATCTAATGTATTCCAAATAGACTGAGCTATTAAATTGGAGGTAGGGCGTCCCTGGATTCAGCCAAAAACCAGAACCCTGCCATAGTGCTGCCTCCCAATGTGTTAAAGGAAGATAACAAAACCACTCCTTTCCTCGATGGGAGAAGGATGGAAAGTGTGCGTTAATGAAGCTCCAGCTGTTGAACTGACAGCTGAAAAAGAAACAACACTGAGACTAGAAAAAATCTATAATGATAGTAATATCAGTTACCTCTTACCGGTGCTTACATCATCTGTGTTAAGATACTAAAATATAAAATGGATTAACTCTGTCAGTAAAAAACTAAGGCTTAGTAAATTCTATATGTGTGAGCTAGATTTAGAGATGCAAAACCTACTTGAACTAAATTTGCCACCATCTAATTTCACTTTTGACTACAACTGTCATCCAGCATGTGTTTTATTATGTCTGGACAATATATGAAACAAGAGGAAAACTGTGCCTATGTGTTACATCTGCTTTGAAATACTTCCATGTGCCAATGCAGAACTCTTCATTCCTTTATTTTGGTACTGGCAGAGAAAATAGGGAAGTTCTTTGTTTTGACATAAAAGTCAGATACTGCAATTTGGCATTGCAACACACAGCTGGAGGAGCTATCCTTAATGTTACTTAGTGGGACCAGGAGCTGGCAAACCATACTCCTTCTTTTTTCACTGAGGGTGGGAGGGAGGGCTTGATCTTTCTTCAGAATCTCTTTTCATAAATGGTAAATTTGTAGTAAAGAGTTCTTTTTCTCTTGGAGGCAAGGTAAGGATGTTACAGGTGATGATTGCAGCCAGCCCAACAGCAATTGATATAATTATTGTAATGTTTGACAAATTTCCAGCACTCATTCCCAGAATTGCTACACACCTATCTTGGATGTTAATGTCCAGGCAGCATAAGGAATGAAGAGTAAGGAATGAGTTTAAGGAGCTTGTTGCTTGGTTATTTAATCATTAAACTTAACTTTTCACCTCTGCTTCTAGTTAGTTATTCCGACATGTGAGTGATGTTAGTAAAGTGATGGAGAGTCTTACCATTGACATTTTTTACCTGGTGTATAGCCTTAAAGGAAGTAGTTCTTGAACTGAATACTTTAAAGTTATGTATTCACTCTGTATTACATAAATGGGACAGGCAAGGGGCTTCCAAAAGGTTTCAAAGGTTCTGTAATGCTTACAAGGACAGTTACTTCAGTTTCCTACTAAATTTTAATGAGAATTAGAAAAACACTGATCTAATTGGAAGAAATTTGAATAGAATCTTGTTTTCTCTTAAGGAACAGTGGGCTTAATGTAGTTCCTTAGTTTTTATTAAGACTTTAACATGTTTGATTGATGATGTCTCCTAACTTCATGATTAGAAGTTCTGATGCTTTTTTCTGTAACTTCTAGAAAACAGAAAGCTGTACATGTTTATGGGGTTGCACTAACTGCAGAGGGGCTCTAACAAAAACTGCACTGTCTAATCTTTTGTACTGTAGTGTGTTTCTGATGACAAGGTCGCATGGGAAAGATTTTTTTTATTATATTTTCAGTACATAGGAGCTAAATTACTTCTTATCTAATTATGTCTGGCTATTTATTCTTGTATTTCTTCATACATATGATGTCCACAGTACTTGAACACTGACTAATATTAGTGTTCAGAACTACCAAGAGAAGCTTCAAGGCACAGTTCTTGCTAAGGAAAACGTTGATACTTGGTGCCACTGCAGCAGTGACATTTGGGCTGTCCAGGTCATCCTGCATGAGAAAACCAAATAAGTACATGATTAAGGGGTTTTTTTAACTTTATCACATACTGAGAGCCATAAATAAAGTGGTTCCCTCTAAGTGCTTTGTTTCTACAAAGCAGTTCCCCAAAAGCAGATGGTGAAGACAACAGGGACACTCCTTTGCTTTAGTATTAGAGGGATCAGAAGTTTTAATGTGTTCTATAAGTATTATATTTACCTGTGATTTTTAACTACTCTAGATTTTAGTAATTTCAGTAAGTCAAGTGCAAAATGCAGAGAAAAAAAAGTTTAAAAATCAAAATAATTATATGCAATGGCACAAGGTTCATTAATAAGACATCCTATGATGGAAGCATAAACAATAATGTGGATAGTTTCCTGAATTCCTGTCAATAGGAAGTGCATTATCTCAAAGTAATGACACTTTTCCTAGTTACTGTAAAATAACCTACTGACACACAAAGGAACAGTTGAATCTTTTCAGTATCATTTGGATGTTTAAAAACAGTACTGAGTTCTGAGCCTGTGTTAATTAAACATACTACTTCCTCACTGAAAATGAGATTTTTTATAATCTGTAAGCTGGTTTTAATGATTAAAAAAGCCTCCAATAGATTAACTTATCCTAGGACTGGTGAGCCCAGGTGGTTTCAAGCTGGATCTGAGCTCCCTGGAGCTGGGCGCTCTGGAGTTGGAGGGGTTTTATCACCTCTCTTCTCTGGGCTTCTCCTCACCTCACCTTCTCTTTGTTGACATGCATGTAGACACAGACAAAAGTACTTCTGAAGTATTAAGATTTTTTTTATGTTTCTTTGTTTTAAACTGAACACCTAAGGTATCTAAAATCTGGAAGTTCAGGATCAGCTCACAGCAGCGCTGCTTAGCCAGCCACACGTTAGTCATTGTTCCTGTTTTCTCTGGAGCTCACAAATTTCAAGCTGACTAGCATCCTTTTAAACTAATTTTTTTTTTTTCATATCTTCTCTCAATGTCTCACCTTATTTTTTCTAGTATGTCAGACAGGAATAGCTCCAGCTTTTGTATGTTTTAATGCACATAAACTATGTTAAGCAATTATCTGAGAATTTTTTTTTCATTTTGATCAAATTTTTTTCAATTTTCATCAATTGCTGATGAAGTGGCTCTTTGTCCTGCAAGGCCATCCTCAGTGAGCTGGTAGAAGGAAAATGTACTAACCAATAAAGTTTCTCAGCTCACTGTGGCTGGTTGGAAGATGGTCCACAAGAAAGCACATGTGGAGGCAATGTTGTTTGAGAATTGCTGTGCCATACTGGTTGTTAGTATCTGTAGTGGTTCCTGAGGTAGCTCTGAAGTAAAAGGGGACACCACACAACTAAATACAAACCTTTCTCTGTTCTTGTCAGCTCCATCTCTCTGCTGTGAAACTGGCAGAGTTGCACAGTGATCTAAAAATACAAGAAAAGGATGAGTTAAGCTGGAAAAAACTGAAGGCTGAAGGGCTGGATGAGGATGGAGAGAAGGAAGCCAAGCTCAGACGCAACTTAAATGGTAAGGTCTGTTTTGGAAAGAAGGGGTTCAAACTTTGCATGGGCACACACGTGGTTAGGCACTTGTGTTTGAACTATTAAACAACAGCTTGTCTTTCAGGACATTGAGCATACAACAAGTTCTTTGGAGGTCATAGGGAGCTGGAAGAGCCTAACAGAGTCCTTTGCTCCCAATAATTTCAGAAGAGGCCATTGAACCTGGGACCACTGTGCCTTGGACTGTTAGCTTTTCCTCCATGAGCTGCAAAGTCCAGCTCTGCAGCCACAGTGTCACAGGTGTAGCCCATCTCTCACCTTCCATACATCCATGGTTGGTTCTCATGTTCCTGTACATTCTATTCCCTTGCAGTCATTATGACTAAATATGGAATGAATGGAAAGAAGGACTCTCAACTAGTTGATACCAACTACATTAAAGATGGCACAGAAAGTGACACACTAGATGATCCAAGACTGGAAAAATTATGGAGCAAGGTGAGTAAGATTCCCAGGAACTGGAGTGTAGGAAATCAGTATTTCTTCACTGAACTCTTAGCTGTGTCTTCTGAGAACACTCTGACCTGAAATTAATGGCTTTACTACTCCTTTGTTAAGTACTGGCCAAGCTGCCTTGCTCTGTAGCTCACATCTTTGTGCCCTGAGGGTACCCCACCTGCATCCAGACCAAGCTGTGGCAGGTTGTCTTTGGCAAATAAAACAACCACATTAGTCTGAAGGGTGGAACCTGGGTCCCCTGAGGTCCAGCAGAGTATTTCCTCACATTTCCCTGAACTCATGGCTTCCCTTAGTGTGACTGTCGCCCTGTGTGGTAGTGTATCTATGGTGTTTTTCCCAGTTTTCTTATTGTTTTTTATGGATGTTTTTTAAAAGATACATTTAAAATAGAAGCATTTTGTAGACTGTCTAAAAGTGAAATGTATTGGGGGGAAGGGCTTTAAGTAAGGATTTTCTCAACCTAGTATTCAACTGAAAATGTCCAGGATTTGCATTCATGCATAAAAAGTGGAAGATGTACTGGCAAGTTTGGGCAGTTAAAACTGGCAGAATAATCTTCAGAAATTAAATAATTCATATTTTAGGAAACAACTAGTCAGGTAAATCTAAAGAATTCTCCCATGAGTCTAGTGCAGTGGTAATAAAGCAGAAAAAAAAAAGATTTGCTGGATTTTAAAATGTTACTTTAAGTAGATACAGCTCTGGCAAGGAACATGATGTCCTGTGTTTTGGGAAACAGTAAAGTGCCATAGGAGAAATATTCCCTAAGGAAAAAAAAAAAAAAAAAAAAAAAAAAAAAAAAAAAAAAAAAAGGGTCTGAATAGGTTTCAAAAACATTCACTTTAGATCAGATCAGGCATTGCAGCTAGCATGCCAGCAGATTTGTGAGTAGTGCCCCAGCTGTGTGAGCAGTGCTTCCTTCATAGTTAGAGAAAAAGTGCACAGCAGTGATAAAATCTTCACATGCCAGAAGAGTAAGATGAAGTAAAGACTGTGTTTAGTATCAGGCTGCATCCCTCATGCAAATGGTTCCCTTACAGTTGTCTGTGGAGCTCCAAGGCCCTTATTTCTGTATTAAATTGTTTCCCATGGAATAGAAATGCTGGATGCATTTCACTGGGTAGTCCATAGCAAGTCCAGTTTTGTAAGTCTGAAGCAAACTTCTTTTGACATGATTAAAGGCATCTTACCCGTCAACATCTAAATCCTGACCACATACAAATATTAAGAGAATTAAAACCAAAGATCTAAAGAAAAGCTTCACTTAATATTTTTCTAAATGTGGTGAGAAGTGGGAAGATATTTTAGCAGTTGAGGGCACTTGAAAGCACTTGGCCTGGAAAGCATAATGAGCTCATCTTTCTTTCAGGCCAAGACCTCTGGGAAGTTCTCTGATGAGGAGTTGGATAAGCTTTGGCGAGAATTTAAGCATCACAAAGAAAAGATTCATGAATACAACATTCTGCTGGAGACTGTGAGCAGAACAGAAGGTGCCTGAACATTTCTCTGATGTTTCAAGATCAGTACTACTCTTTCCTCTGCCCATTGTTTCCATCTCTTCTAAATTTCTTTGAAACTTCTGACATTTCTGTCAGAATCACTTGCAAATGCTGGCATTTTCAGATACTTTCTGGGTTTAGTTCTGATTAGCTGCCAAAATTCTTGTCAGCTGATGAAAATGTTGCCATTTCAGTTTTCTGATTCTGCCTGCATTTCATGCAGGGAAGATGTCATCAGATTAACAATGTTGACCATTGTAGTTTACAGGAAATTATGTAGCAAGCATAAATCCACTGCTGCAAAATGCAGTTCTGAAGTCTACAGAACATACATGTTTTATCTCACCAGCTGGGCACCCAAGAGGAGATACTGAATATCTTAGGCAACAAGCCTGAAGTTTATTAGAGCATCAAGGATCTGAACCCAGCTTGCTATACTAATCTGAGCTAAAATTGTTAGAGCTGAAGAACTCTAAAGCTGGCAGTTTGATGTTTGCATTACATAGTACAAGCTGGAAGCTGCTGAAAATCATTTCACCACCAGATGTCTTGATTCATGAAATGTCTAGGGAAGAACTCATTAAACATCCTTACCCCATTTTCTTGGGATATTGCAAACTTGGGAAAATAAGAGCATTTTCTTACTATAATCGGGTGGCTAGTAGGGATTATAAGGCATTTCTGTAACATCACCCTCCAGAGCACTAAGGGGCATTGATCTGAATACTGACCTGCAAAAGGAATTACTTCTTAAAGTCTGGTTTTGATGCTTTATTTGCACTCAACTTAAATCGTAAGAGCTTAGCATCTTTTACTTCCCTCAGATTTGAGGGGTATCTGGACTTTTTGACCTATCACGATTTGGGCCACAATCAGTAACACTTAATGTTCTTCAACAGATATCCACAAAAATGTTATCAATCCATCTGAGGAGAACCTGGTGAAAGAGGAAATTTTGCACAACAAGCACAGAGAGCTCAAGGAGAAGTTAAGAAGCATCAATCAGGGCTTCGAGCGTTTGCGTAAAGTCAGTCACCAGGGATATGACGCAACCAGTGGTACGATACAGGGGGGGTTGAGCTTATTTGGGATTCATTTCATCTTAAAAAAATCAGTGGGCAAGGAAAAGGGTACAGTCACAGTATCACAGTGCGTGGTGTACCACAGTGGGCTAAAGAGATACAGCCCAAACACTGGAAGCCTAAAGAAAGGATACAGTCAGTGTGTTAAGAGGATAGTTCTGTCTTTCATGCCCCCATGAGAAGGGATATTGCCCCAGGAGGGCAAGTAAAGTAGACATCATGCAGGACTAGCAATGCCTTTATCGAGTTCCTTGGGTTTGGGTTTTTTAGCTCTTAAAAACCTATTTGTTTTACCTAGTACTAGTATCTAGTTTTATCCAGTACTTGGATACTTCTCCCTTTTCATCTAAGTAGATCTATTAGAAATGCAGTGCTTAATGTCTTTTTTCTTAATATCTGTATATATGTGAGAAAGCATCTCTTCATCTTTCATAGAAGTTGGGCATTAAAAGCATTGTGTCCAGATTTTCATTTCATTGTATGTGTTTGTTCAGAATTTGAAGAACCAAGAGTGATTGATTTGTGGGATATGGCCAAATCAGCTAATTTCACTGAGAAAGAACTTGAATCTTTTCGGGTAAGTAGAATTCCAGTGACTTCTCTTGCAGAAAGTATTTTGCCACATACTGAAACACTCATTGTTACTCTGATGGCAGCCTCTTCTGTATTACCCTCCAGACACCATAAAAAAAAAAGTCATGCTGCCTTTTTAATACTTCAAATATATAGACATGCGTGTAACTAATCATATGCTGGTTCTGTTATAACCAGCAGAATGAAAATTCTGAATCCTCTCAAAACAAGTCTTGCATATTTTGAATCTTAGAAAGATCAGGCCCTGCTTCTTTGTTGCCAGTGCACCAAATTTACCCCTCTTATCCAATGTCTTAATTATGTCCTTGGGAAGCACTGTAATCTGTTTACACAGCAATTTCCCTCTCATGCCCATCTCTTGTACTGTTAGCTTCCCATGTTGGAGCAGTGTTGAGCTGACACAAAACTATTGTGATAAAGGCTGCTTTTCAAGGAAATAATATAGAAATTCATTCCTGTGCATTTCGTATACAATTCAAGTTGTATAGAGAAATCATTTGATTTTTTTTAATGATTGTGCCTGTTTATCAAATTTTTAAAAGAGACCTTTTTTTAAATTTGTCTCTCTCCCCTCATTCTACTGTTCTTATGCCTAAATTTTCCTTGGTGTTCACTGCTCTCATCTCATAGCACCTCACAGCCACCCACAGTCTCCTTTTGAGGACTCTGCAGTGGATCATTTTCAGCGCCTGCTTTTAACATCATCAGTCTGGTGGTGATGGTGATGGATTGTCCAGACATTCTTAAGAAGCAGGGAACTGAAAAAGCTCTCTGGGCCTGACTTAGTAAAGTATCATTAGGAGTGTCTTGGCAAGAGAAAGGAATGCTTGGAAAGAAACTCCTCTGAAGCTGTTTGTGTATTTGCTATCTTAGGAGGAGCTGAAACATTTTGAAGCAAAAATTGAAAAGCACCATCATTACCAGAAACAATTAGAGATTTCACACCAGAAACTGAAGCATGTAGAGGGAACTGGAGACAAGGATCATCTGAACAGAAACAAAGAGAAATATGCCATGCTGCAAGAAAAGACAAAAGAACTAGGATATAAGGTCTGTATAAATCCAGTGTTACATACATGTTGAAAGTTTAACTCAGTAGCAGAGGGGAAGTAGATTATCCAGTGCTGATTTTTCATGCAAGCTGAATGACTTCCAGAAGGGGACTTCAAGGCACATCTGTTCTCCATGTACAGTATACACATAATTTTTTTTATAGACCTAATTCTAAAAGGCCTGAAATCTTTCTGCTCTCTGCTCTTTCTGTTGTTACAAATACTCATGGCAAAATCTCAATATATTACTATGTTGATAATTTATTGTCTTCCTGAAATTTGTTTTGTGTGTTTTGTTTTCCTGGTAGGTAAAGAAGCACTTGCAAGACTTATCCAGCAGAATCTCTCAAGGTCTTCAACACAATGAACTATAAAAGTTTGTTCTGCTTCATGGGATCAGTCTATTAACACAAAGCAATTAATGTGTTTTTTTGAACAGGGCTTACCAAGGAGTTCTTCTGAAATAGTAAGGATTGAACAGATGTGTCCTATAAGAATTTTTTTGTCTACTTAATTACCAATTTTATATTTGCACTGTAAAATTAAATGATTAGATTAAATATTTAGGTTGCACATCTTATATCATATAAAATCTCACATCTGAATCAAGTAGCAGCCTTTGAAATAATCAGTTTTGTCAAAAGGAAAAAAATATGTAAACTCTTAAATGATCCCTGTTCTTAAAAAAATACTAATCTTATAGTCAGGTAAGGTATTCTGATAAATGAAAGCGAACACTGAGGTACAGAAAGGTTAAACAGAGGCCAGAAAAGTCTTTATTTCAATTCTTGGCCTATTACATTTCCTACTTAAGGTAACAAAAATATTTTTTACTGACTTTGAGCAGTGGCTCAGAGCTGCACTGCTGCACTGTATATGAATCTTTCATGTGAGAGGGGGAGGAAGAGTAAGGAGGGAACATGTACTGAGGTCAATTTGCACAGTTTAGTTATTGACTAACACGTGTGTGTACAGTTATCTTGTTCATGGTTGATTTGGTTTTGCCACACTTGGTCATTAAAAAAAAATCAAAAAAAGATACTGGTGAGGCTTTTTTTTAACCTTCCCTTTCATAGAGTGAGAGGTAACTAGATCTGTTTTTTGAGCATGCTCTAATTCCTGTAATGTTCATTCACACATTAGTTTTTGAGAGAGGAGGGGTAGTTTTGCACAAGGATGTGTTTCTATGTTCTGATTCAGCAGAAAGATTTCTAAAGCAGCTGATCTCTGAGTGTTATATTCCAGTGCAATCTCCAGTAAAGATTATTATCACTTCCCTTTCAAGACCAGATTTTTCTGGTCAGAACTTTGGCAGACATCAGACACCTGGGACGAAATTGTCTGTAGAACAATGCTGACCCTTTATTTCAAATGAAAATTTGAAATGAAACTGTTCCAGGAACAAGGCCAAGACCAAGGGTGGGTGAATGATTACAGCTGCTTGGTTGAGAAGCTCTGTCCCTCACAGATGGCAGTGCTGAGGTGTGCTGGATCAGGCAGCTGTCCTCAAGCCTTGTTCTCCCTGCCTGTTCCACGAGAAATGCCAAAGAGATCCATTCAGTCAGAATAGGCCACTCGTTCTGGGTCATCTTGGGTCAAAAGTAGCATGATTCTTTACTTAAAATCTGTATCTTCATGTGCAAGTGATCTCAACCAAAACTGTGCTAGCAGTCTTATTTTGAGATTTTCTTTGAAGCTGGATTTTTTTTTCTTTTTTTGACTTTTTTAAATTTAATGTAAACTACGAGTTATTTATATTCCAGAGAATTGTTGTCCATCGCAATAACAGGCTGCCACTAATATTAGCAGTCTCCTTAGAGACAGTTCTGTTCATGTAGTTTATTGTATACCTTTGGTTGGCAAGCTAAAAAAAGTAAATCCAAAACTAGCTACAGGCCATTTACGAGAAGATTGCTTTGGTTTTTTTTTCAAATGCTGCACACCGTTTCTTCCTCAGACTATGGCTTTAAGGGCTGTTCGACTTCTGTGTCAGAGCAGTAGCTGTATTATTATCTTAAGAGTTTGTCTTCATCAATTCCCTGTGAATGCAGAACAGAAATGCATTCTATATTCTGTTAGAAAGCAAAGACTTGACTATGTCCTTTGATTTCCCCTTTGGCAGGGTGAGAACTGAATCTGTGAGCCACAGGTCAGTTTGGTGGCTGTAGCGTGGAGGGTCCCACATCTCTGGCCCCTGGGTGAAGAATTTGGGCACAGGCAGTAAATGCATGAGCAGAGGAGAGGAGCTACACAAAGCACTGAGCCACTGCTGCTGAGCAGTCCAGCTGGGCTGTAGGGAAGGGAACAGCTTTCACGGAGCACGTTCAGATCTGCTGCTGGGGGAGATGTGCTGCACACGGGACAGCAGCCCATCTCAGCCTGCAGTGAAGGCAGGCACAGCAGCTGTGTGCTCCACACAAGGGGGCACAGCACAAAGCTGGGTTTCATCTTCAGTGTGTACCTGAAGTAGAATATGCTTATCCAAGAATTTCTGAAGAAGTCTGGAACAGCAGAAGGTGCTGGATTCATGGAATTAATAACCAGGGTCTGATCAGTTACTGAGCAAGTGCAGAAGAGGCGAAGGCTGAAGCAGGCAGTGGCTGTGCTTTGTCTTTGCCACCACGCCATGACAGTAATTGGGCTCAAAGGCCAGGTGGGCTCAAGCAGAGAGAATGCTTGGCAAGTGCTGCAAAGTACAAGAGGCTGACAAAATACATGTCACAGTAATTTAAAACTAGGAACAAGTCACAGCTCATCAGAGGCAAAGGTTAGGGACTGGGGTCAGCACAGTCACCTCACTTCAGTTACTGAACAGAGCTGTTAATGAGTCATGGGGCCCAATGACTGGGCACGCAAACCTAGAGGAGAGCAAAAATAAAAAGGCTGTTGCTGCCCCTGCACCCAACTTCCCCCTGAACTAGCCTGTGGCTGAGTTAGAGACTACAACAGCATAAGGGAAAACATGAGCAATAGTCTCTGTTCCTGTCAAGGCTCCTCAGGGCTTTGCCTGCTTTTTAAGATTTGGAACAGGCTAGGGAGCTGTAAAGTCTGATTCCACTCTAGTTTCTATGGTCTGCACCTCGCACACACCAACGTATGTACAATCAGTTCATTGCTGCAGTTTTAATCCTCCAAAGACTTCGTATGGTCAAAAAAACAAGAGTGGGTAGTGTTTGAAACATTAAAGATTAAAAAATAACTTGAGTCACCACTTCTGTGTTTCTGTAAATAGCAACAAAAATTCAAAGTCAAGAAAAAAGATATAAATTAGATATATGTATACCTACAGTCCTGTACCCTGTGAGAGGTGAATAATAGAGTTCATAGGTTGCATGGAAGAGGCATCTGAAAAGGAAAGAACTAACACTTTTATGCAGTGGTTGAATCTTCTCTTCCTTAATAGGTGTTCTGTCTGATCCTTTTGTAATTTTTCAAATTAACAAGTTTTTAAACCACTCTGAGAAACAATTTGATATACAAAAGCAGGAGAAAAAAACCACTGCATTTCTTAGGAAAAAAATCAGAATATTTCATATTTTATAGTCAGTCAAATTCTGTCCTGAAAGAACCTCAAATTAAGTAAACATGTCAGTGACTTCATGTAGAACAGATTTGTTTGTTAAAAAGGAGGGTGGAAAGGTGAGCGAAATAAATACATAAGGCATTAAATGCAACAAAAAAACCCAAGTCTTTCTTAAAAAAAGCACATCCTACATGTTGGTACAGCAGCTAAGATGGCATCATTCTACCAAGACACATAAGGAACAGCACTGTAGCAGATTTATTGCTGCAATAATTTCCCCTCTCCCCTCCCATGGGTTCCTGATGAATGATAGGTCTGGCAATGGGAGTATTTAAATTCACCAAGTACAGATCATTTACCTTCTGTCAGGTGAAGTGCCATCTGCCTTTTCAGATCCTGTTTCTGCAGTAGGGACCCCTGTGCTCAGGAGCTGGTGGGAGCAGGATCCTTGGCTGGCTTCTCCTGCTTGCTGTGTGTCCAGCTCTCCCTGTGGGGTTCCCTCAAACCAGGATTAATGCAGATTAAGGTAAAAAGCAAGAGACAGAAAAACCACCTTAGCTTCCAGAACGTGCTGCCTCAATAGCTGATCTTGGCTGAGCATTTACCAGTAAGCAGTACACAGGAAGTTCTAAAATATATTTTAAATATATTTTTTCGTTCCATAGCATTTAATGGGAACAGCAGAAATAAAGTAATTAAAATCAATAAATAGAATAGATTGTTGTTTTCAATGCAAACAGACCTACCTTTGTAACTGAGAGCTGGGTGCTGCATTTTCTGTTTGCATTATGTTATCTGACAAAGTGCTTCCAAATACCAGAACCAACATTTCCAAATACATCCTATATTTAACGTATTTCAGTCCATTCACCTAGCACCTGTTGGGAAGCAGGATGTTAATCTACAAAAAAAAAAAAAAAAAAAAAAAAATGGATTTCTTTTACTAGTATTTACAGGCATAAAATGGAAGCATTCATAAAATCTGTCCAGTAGAGCCATAATAAATTCATAAGCTTTCCTCCACAGTAAATATTTCAAGTTGAGCCCCATTTGGTACAGCAGCAATTGCAACCCAAATGCTTTCATCAATAGCCCTTAAAGCATTTTCATATCCTAATGTTCAAGTATATTATCCCACCACTCAGCAAAAGACCACTCTCCTAAAACAGATACAGTACAGAGGTATTAATGCTTAATAATGTGTACTTTGTTCCTTCACTGAGGCATTAATTTATCACAAAAGCTGTCCATTTTAATAAAAGTAACCATTTCAGTCTCAAAGGTTGCCTCTCAGTAACTGGTCTACTGTAACTTAAACCTGCCAATTTCTATAGGCAAAGTGAGCATTGAATCACTTTGAAATAAGCCTCCTACTAAAATAAAATGCTGTTTAATGTTCTACAGTTGTAATTTTCCAGGCAATTTAAAGAGAGACGGGAGCTACACTATTTTAAGAATAAATACACTGAGAACTGGAAACTTGCATTTGAAAACCAGTGATTTACAATGCCTGGCATTGGATCCTTTAGCTCAACCTCAAAATTCAAATCTCTCTAATTCAAGAAGACACTTGAACCAAAACCATTAACTAAATGGTCCTTCAGTGGGGAAAGAGTCCATTTTCCAATGATTTCAGATCCAAGTTCTGGGTCTCACATTTACATTTGGGATGGTTTTGTCTTAAACAATGTTTGCATTAGCCTTAGTTGCTGGCATCACTAAACCCTTGCCACCAATCTGTTGTTTCAGGCCTTGCACATACTGACCCTTACTCTTTGCAGAACTGCAAAACAAAGTTTTTATTCATGGTTATTGATTCAGGAGAACACGATTTTCCAGAGGTGTTATTAGGAATTGTTTTCCTTCTCATTTTAATGCCATAGGTACAAACAGCTGCACTAGAATTTTTGACAGAACAAAACAGCCAATGTAACCAAATAGGACAGTAGGAATTCCAAATCAAAGTGCTGCCACAGTATGTGTCTGGGATTACAGAAGGAATGGGAGTGACCCTGTTTAGCCACAAGCATACCATGGGAAAAATATGAATTTTCATCAGCTCCTTCCAACCTAGGAACAGAGCAACTCGCCCTGTTCAGCTTTGACCACTTAGCAGAGACAGCAGGGTGCAGTTAGTTTGGCATCTTCACATTTGCTGTTATCCATTTGTCTCTTCCTGCAGTGCTCAGGGCAAGCTCCGTGCTGATGGACAGAAGGACAGGGTTCCCATCACAGTCCACTCTGCAGCTGCAGGCTGTAACTTGCACCTTGGCAATTCCCCAGCCAGAGCAGCAGCAGTGAGAGGGTCTAAGCTGGCTAAGTGTTGCCACTGTAAGGAGGGCTTGGCCAGAGGCAGACATGCTGGAGAGTATTTGCTGTCTGCAGAGCTCCAAAGCAGCACACCCAGGGCAGTCACTGCAGGAAAGGCATTCCCACAGCTATTGTCTTGGTCACCTATGGTCACTTGTGGTCACTACTATCATGGGTTCACTGTAGAAAGCACAAACAGCAAACCCAAGATCAGCTCCTGGGCTTTCAGCAGACCTGATCCATCTCTACCAAGCACCCCAGCCACTGCAAATGACACCAGTGCAGCTGAACACAGAATTAGGGGCACCTCCTTTCAGGTTACGGTGCTCTCTGTTTCACAGCACTTTATGCTCTTTGCAGACACACATCTCCTGGTGCTGCCCTTCTGCCAGTGCTGGCAAAGGACAACTGCTATTTTCTGATTCTCTGCTGACACCTACCTACTGCACCAAATTCCCAGGAAGATACTTTCCTGTGCTTCCTAGTTTGTGTCCAGTACTGCTGGCTGTTGGCAGTAAAAGGACAAAGTGCTACAGCAGCCAAAGGCAGGGCACGGGGTACGTCCTGCAAATGTGGCAGAGACACGGGGGAAGATGAATCTGAGTGATTCATTACATAATAAAACTCCAGTATCCAAAGACCAGGTTCCTTTCTGAACATCTAATCAGCTCTATTTTCTGTATATGGACTATCCATAAATTGCCAGCTCAGCCCACAGATAAGTAAAATTTAACTTATACAATAGCAGATGCTAGGGCTTTTTTATTTATTTATTTTTCTTTTTAAGGATTTCACAACCATATAATGTAGAGAAAAATTACTGTCATGCTAAATCTACTTTCTGATCCCCCCCCCCCCCCCCCACTGCATATTCCTCAAATAAGTTGACATGTATTATTTCAGTAAAATGGTGATGTTACATACGCCTCTGTGTACACAGTGGGATAATAAATTTGAATTATTTCTAGATGCTCTGATGCAGGCGAACATTTGAAAGTATATAAGTTTGAAAGTTCACTCACCCTCAAGTTTTTACTGAATTCAAAGTTCACGTCAGCTGCACTTTCTTAAACCTGCTCACTGTCTTACAAAGCTATTCCTTGTATAAGAATCCAGGTCAAGATTACATGTATTTTCCTGTCACTTATATTCCACCCTTTCAGAGAAAACTGGTAACTGATTTATCAATAACCAACTGATATCACTCAGAGTGAGACTACTCTGAAGCCTGCCGTCCTTGGGATGGGATGGGATAGAATAGAATAATACAATATTTCAATTGGGAGGGAGCAATATCAACCAATCCCTCTGTCCAACCAATTCAGAGCTGACCAAAAGTTAAAGCATGTTATTAAGGGGATTTTCCAAAGGCCTCTTAAGCACTGTCAGGGCTAGGGCAAGAATCACCTCTCTAGGAAGCCTATTCCGTGTTTGACCAGCCTCATGATAAAGAAATGCTTCCAAGTGTGATCTAAACTTTCCATTGTGCAGTTTTGAACCATTCCAGCACGTCCTATCTCTGGATACCAGCAAGAAGAGCTCAGCACCTTCTTCTTTGCTTCCCCTTAGGAAGCTGTAGAGAGCAATGAGGTCACCCTTCAGCCACTTTTGCTCCAAACAACACAAACCCAGAGCCCTCAGCCTCCCCTCACAGCACTTCCAGCCCTTTCACCAGCTTTGTTGTTCTCTGGAGACATTCAGGAACATGCCCTTGCTTCCTAAATTGTAAGGCCAAGCACTGCACAAAACACTCAAGGTGGGGCTGTACCAAGGCTGAACACACATTCACCTCTTTTGCCCCACTGTTTGTGCTGTTTGGTTTAAACCTGCTTCTTGCAAAAATCCCTTTTAATTACTTTTAACTCTCCCAGCCTTACTCTGCTTTGGTTGTTCTTATTGCTATATGAGGTTAAATTAACATTTCCTTTCAACCTAGATTGTAGAACATTGTTAGTATGACTGGTCAAATGAGTGCTGAGGATCTTCCCAAAGAAAAGCTGACATAAAAATGTAACAGCATTGTCATCTTTAAAAAAACCCCATAATTTTAACAGCACCTTATGAAATACTGTATCTTCCTCCTGTGGTTACTTTAACAAGTATGTGTCTTATTCCAGACTAACTAGAAGAGAAACTTACCAAAGGCTGTATGTTTCAGCATCTCACAAAAAATGTAATCAGTCATAGTTCAAATTCAAATATAGTTTTCCAAGCTACACTAATTAAAACTGTTTTGTTTACAGCAGAGAGGGCAAAATTAGGACTTTTTCCAAGCCATTTGCTAAAAACAACTCTCAGGGCAGATTTTCACAAACATTTACGTGCCTAAGGACACCTACTGGCATTTTCCACAATTAGGTGCCAGAGCGCTATTAAAACCCAGACAACTATTTGCATTGTTGGGCAATTAAATCCCTCCAAACTCCAGCCCTCCATCCTGCAGCACAGTACACCTTGGAGAAAATTCCACCACCCAAATATTTGCATACAAAACTGCTCCACAGCAGCTTATGAACAATGCCATAAGCCTCACTGAGGCAGCAGTTGCATTTGGCTGTAGGTCTGTCAGGGAGAAAGAGGCACACACAGAGCACACCAGTGCTCATGCCCAAACTCTGCACTTGATGACAGCTTCTTCTTATCACCAAGAGCACTTCTGCCACGGTCAAGTCCTTCAAGAACACATCACAGAGGTACCAGCCACATCACATTGATTTGTTCTTCTGGTAATTAATACTTTGTGCTCCTGGAAAATAGAGGAGATCTAACTCTGATAGTATGCAAAATAAGAAATGAGCAAATCCTTTTTATCATCAGCAGTTACAAGTTGCATTTATTTCCAAAAGTGTGGGAGGGCTGTTTTGGTGTGGGGGGGTTTGTTTGGTTTGGTTTTGGTTTGGTTTTTTGGGGGGTTTTTTTGGGTTTTTTTTGTTTGGTTTTTTTTTTTTTTTTTTTTTTTTTTTTTTTTTTTTTTTTTTTTTTTTTTTTTTTTTTTTTTTTATGGAGCTCTGGACTCATCCCATAGAAATCACAAACTGTATTTTAGATCACTCATGCACATGTTTTATGCAAGGTGTGTGAACAAGCACAAGCCTGCTCATAGGACTATGATTTGGTTTCCATTGCCCTCAGTTCACTAGTGGAAGTGGAAGACACATGATTGTATTTATTTATAAAAAAAGGTTTCCATTTCTGTGAGCTCCTGTTGTTCAAATGAGAAAGCTCAAGTTTCTTCAACAGAAATGTCAAGCCTGTAACTTTACAGGGATGTACGACCTGCAAGGCACTACCAAAACAACAACCTCCTATGGTTTGGCCTCCTGCTTCAGCTCCTAATATAACTAACTAGTGCATGAGAATATAAAGAGAATTTAAATCCAAGTGAAAGTCATCTGTTCTATTTGTCCTATTCAAGTGAAGTAAAAATAATTTAAAAGAAACAGAAGTTACTATGACATACACAAACACATGCACAGAGAACCATGTGCATGCACAGATTCACAGCTCTGCTCAACCTGAAAAATACATTTTTTTTTAATTGTGACTCCTCTGTGAGGCCAGCAGCAATCTGATGACCTTCACTATTGTGTCAAATCCTTTTCTGTGCTACAAGTCCCAGATTTAACACAAGCAACATACAGAAAGGCAGCCTTTGTAGAGACTCTGGGTAATATTCCAGGGTCTCTACAAAGGTATCTGTTTTCCTGGTAAACAGGTGCTTGCAATAAAAATATTGTAATTTCATTATATATTGTCATGGAAAACACTGGATTTCAATACATCAGTCAAGGTATACTCATCCAAATATTAAACAGTCACATAACAAAAGATTTAACCTTGCAAGTCCTCCTGTGGAGGATCCTTGACTGAAGAACAGATCAGTCAGATAAACCTGGCCATTCCAGTTGTACTGAAATTTAAAAAGCAGATCACTACTGTCCACTTGTTAAAGAAAAATCTTTTAAACTTAGAATCTCATAAGAAATAACTCTTTTCCCTTCAGAAATATGCTAGGTGGATCAACAGAAAAATACATCTGAACAGAAGACAGAATAGAATGGCAGTTCTCAACTCTCAAATACATTTTTTTTTTTATTTTAGAGATTTCTGATATTTTACATTGCTATTGAGGCTACATTCAAATAAATTTATAGGTTAAATTCTGCCTCAAAAAACAAAACCCCACCTCTCACTCTAAGTCACGTAGTGAAACTCTCACTGGCACAAAACTTCCACTCACCAATATAAATTAAAATGCATATCTAGAAAACAGATTTTGGCTCTGATATTGGATCTTAGGAGGACACAAACAAAAAATCATAACACCCGAGATGCCACTCCTGGCAACTTCTGGAAGCCAAAGCTGATATATCATCAGAAAAAAAATTGTTTCCTTCTTAAGTACATTTCTTTGTTAGTCTAGTTTCACTGCCATAAATTTTATATAACATTTTAATTAAATAACATTTTATACGAGGACAAATAAAAAGAATTACATAGACAACACAACATGGGAAATTAAGTTTTGAACCATAAAATCTCACTGTACAAAAGCAAGATATGGCAGACTCCTGGGTAAACCTATTTTACAAGATAAAGTCCTGTTGTGCCTCATGTCTGTAGCATCTTCTTACAGGGAACTGGTCATATGCTACTTACGGACAGCAGAGAACCTTTCAATAAAAGTTTTAGATTTAAGGTGGATGCTGGTTTTACCTTAGGAGTAGTTTTTGTGATATAAAAAACTCAGTTTTGAAAAGCCAGTGTTTATTTTTAATACTGTGGTTTTAAAATATGCTGTGTGAGAAAACTGAGACCTGATTTTCAAAGTGATACATATGTTCAACTCCAGAAAAATTGTGAAGAATTACAAGTACCCATCAACTACAAAACTGGATTTATGGTTTGACCTAGGCTGCTTAAGAACAGAAGCACCCAAAGGCCCCTTCACATTACTATGGTTTATAGACATACTTAAATAACTTGTTTGTGTGCTCTTGTCTGTTTGCATACACATATGCATCCCTGACATGACAGCTTTTACATCTGAGCAACTTTTGCCAAAGCTGCAGGACTTGGTGAGGTATAAAACTGAATTATCCATAGGTATAGTTGAGCATGTCCATAAATAAGCACATAAATTGAACAAAACTGTACCTGCAAAAAGAGCAGGCACTGAATTTTCTTGCTTCTGTAAGAGTCCATTAATATATTGAGGTTTTTTGCATTTTATACACTCAGAAATATACATATATTTTATCAGTAATGTGTGCTTACATACAGACATATGCAAACATATGTGTACACTTACCACACACACACTCACATTCCCTTATCTACACACATTCAAGTTCTTTATTTTTTAAAGAAAATGCTACCATTTAATAAACACTGAAATTGGTTCCAGGTTCTCCATGATTTTAGAATTCTAGAAAAAGGTAACTTACATCTGTCATTGCATATGACAAAAAATCTGGACTTTACAACCAAATTAAAATAAAAGGAAAGACCAAACACACCCCTCATGCTACCAGCTTTCCAATTAGGAATCAAGATATCGGAATGAATCTGGCATAACTGCAAGAAGCTACGGCAGCGTTTTGTGTGAGTGTTTTTTACAATAAATGTGAATCTTTTGGAAGATGAATTGGTATGAATTTGTGGTGAGCACAAAGCTCTTTCCTAGGCAGGTCACTGCTGAGCTCCTTTCTTCTTCTGCTCCAGCTCCTGCAGGCGTTCCTCGCGGCACTGCGCGTGCTGCGTCCCCACTTTGTGCGCCGTCTCGGTGGCTGCGATGTCAATCTGGGCATAGCGGGACGATCCACTCCCTGAAACACCAAATGGAGCCCTGTAAAACACTGCACCCCTCACATACCCCTGAGTAAAAAAGCTGTTGTGACAATTCTTCCGCAGATTTTCTGGGTGATCTCTGTCCAGTCTTAGAGAAAGCTGTGTAAAGGGAGTAAGTAAGGTGAAAACCACAACTAAAACAAAACACCTCGAAAGCTTTGTTATCTACATATTTTAGTTGTCTGGTTTTCCCCAAATAAGCAAGTAATCCACTTGCAGTTCTGCCCCAGGTTTGAATGGCCACCCCTGTTACTCCCAGTCAAAGACAAACTTGAACTTGGCTCTCCCACTTCTGGGAGGCTTCCTCACCAGGTTACAAATCAAGCAACGAACAACACCTGGTATTGGAACAGAAAACACTTGTGGCACCTGGCAGGTTCTTTGTCTGTATTAGGGACCTTTGAATGTTTACCAGAGCAACCACCTTCATCCTCACACAGAGTGATGACACTTCAGCTATTTTTTCTTTCATATCAAAACTTTTTTGGCAATAGGGGAGACAAAAGCTTCTCAGTCCCTTAAGCAGTAAAATACTACTATAAGGCTAGAGGCTGGGAAAACTTTAATATGTAAAAAGAGTATTTCTGGTCGTGAAAGACACCTTTAAAGTTACACAATTTGAGGTTGGGAGGGTAGTTGACATTTAGGAAAATTTATAGCATTTAACCCTTAATTTTTAATGCCTTGGTTCATTGTCTTTAAAATTAAGAGAAATTATTGCTTCTACATTTCAACACAATTTTGTAGAGAGAAGTATAATAAGTTCTGGGAGAAGCTTAGAATTACATAAGGAAAAACATAAAAACATTTAAAAAGCAACAGGGAAAGTGCTAGCATTTCAAAGCTAATAAAATTGCTGAAATTAGAAGTATAAAAGTTAAAATGAGAAGATCAATATCAAATGAAAGCTAAAAATGCCAGATTCTGATGAGGGGCAAGGACTACATCTCTAAATGATAATACATGGCAGATCTATTGCAAGTTTATGTGCTAATTGCCCAAGTTAAGCATTAGAGCAAAATATCCAATAAAAAAAATGTTTTAAAAAAACCAAAAAAAATTAAAGAATGAAATAATTTGCATTCTCTCTGTAGCATTTTCACACTTCCTCATGGTGAGCAGATAAGACACTGTGTTCTGTTCTGCATCATCTGCTGCATGGCTCCAGAGCCAGTGTCTTCAGGAGCAAGCCTTGTACACCCACACCCACAGCCCTGTTTCTGAAGCCAAGAAAGAAAAATGAAGTGTAGTCCTAATATGCAATGAAAATCTTGAGAACACAAGCAAATTACTGTCTTTCAAACTCCAGAGTTTGAAATGTTCACTTTAGAAGGAGCACACATACAATCACCTGTCAAAGGGATGCAACATCTTATAGAACTTCATTACTCAAAAATCTTTTCCAAGAAGAGATGCCAATTAAAAAACTGCCTCAGAAACATAACAGGGTTCAACTCCTCTGTTAGCAGAAGCATGTGGGTAGATAATGGAACCATTAAGGTTGGAAAAGACCTCCAAATCATCAAGTCCAAGGTTTGACCAAGCACCACCATCAACTAAGCCACAGCACTGACTGCAACATCAAGTGGTTTCTTCAGCTGTTCCAGGAATGATGACTCCATCACTTCCCTGGGAAGCCTGTTCCAATGCCTGACCATCCTGTCAGTGAAGAAATTCTTCTTGATGTCCAACCTGAACCTCCCCTGGGGCAGCTTGAGGCCATGTCCTCTCGTGTCACTGTTGCCTGAGGGAAGAGGCTGACCTCCACTTGACTACAACCTCCTTTTAGGTAGTTGTAAGAGTGATAAGGTTCCCCCTGAGCCTCCTTTTCTCCAGGCTGAACACCCCCAGCTCCCTCAGCTGCCCCTGTATGAAATCAGGATTCCACATACCCCATACATTCTGCATATTCTTTGCTGTTTACAAGTACCACAGACTTCCTTACCTCTTATGCTTGTGCTAGATTCTTGAAGTTCCAGTTCCATGTAGTGAAGCTGTTTTTTGGAAGTAGGGCTGACAGGAATATTAACATAGGTGGCTGTCTCACTGTGGGGTCGATCTGGTGTAGGGACATCAGCTGAATAACCTACTGCTCCTTCTGAAACAAGTAACAAGAGGCACTGTTGGCAATGACTGATGATGCAGTTCATAGAGACACACTGAAAGCAAACACTGAGCAGCAATAACTCTGCTTGCCAAGCAGGAAATTCCCTCTACATGGCAGATGGGACATGAGAAAACTACAGTTTCTACCTTAAATATCCTGAGACACTGATCAAGTCAGGATCTATGCAGAAGGCCACAGACCACAGACAGGGATCTTGCAATCCTTGTCTGCAAATGCTCTGCAGACATTTCCATCAACAGCAAAACCTCACAAGGCTTCCAGCTCTACCTTAGGTTAATAACACTTTATATGAAGTAATTTGTCCTAGGATGATGGGAACTATTATATCATCTGCAAGACAGAAGCAAAATAAGTAGAGATTCTTAAAGCATGTCCCAAAAACAGGGACTGAAGAATTGTTTCGAGCAAAGGGAAGGCAAACCTGAGAGACAAAGTTGACAGCTTCCCTGTGCAGGACTGAAAAATAATTGAAAAATGAATGATGCCAAATGGAGACGGACCAAATATGAAAGGACTTTTATTGCAGGTAAAAAAAAATAGTGGGAAAACCCTTCTAAGCAGTAAAGATCACAAGAACTATAGAGGAAATCCCACAGAGTTTTCTAGAAATTTCTAAAAAAAGACACAAACTAGCATCTACTAGGAAACAGTTCCTATGAAACAATTTTGACTTAAAAACAACAATTCTGTTGCCTGCTGGTTTGATTCTCAAGACCTCATCTAGCCCTGCTTTCAATTATTTTAATCTTGTCAGCCTGTTCAGTCCAGTTGGAGACCTTACCCTTAAAGACTTTCTACTCTTAGGTCAATTTGAGACAGAGGAGTGCAGAGGGAAAATGGTATCACTTTGAGGTTCTCCTTTTTCATGTAGTTCTCCTAAGTCCTTCCTTGCCCCTACAAAGAACTCATATCAAATCTTTTTTGTCCAAACTGCTGCTTTTCCTTTTTGCCCATTTAGACACTATTGAGATGTGAACGGAGAGGCAGTAGGATATCAAGACATTTTAGAGCATAGGGAAAAATGACTTCTTATATCCAGACAACAGCAGCAGTAAATAACCATTGAGAGAAAAATTTTCTTTTTTTTGGACATATTATGAGTAGCAGAGATAACTTATACAATGTTAGGTAACAGTATGTTAGGGTATGTTCCAGGATAATGAAATCTCCCCAGGCTTAAGATGTTTAAATCAAAGGAGTCAACTATACAGTCCAAAAACTGAAAATAATGGAAATTTGGCCAATTTTCTCACAGATTTTCATAAAAATACATAGGAAAATCCAATAAGTATACAAATGTTTCTCTGTCAGTCAGACTTCAAGTTGTTGTTGCAAAGGAAGATGTTAGGAATAAAATCACAAAATCAGTGCAGAACCAAAGGCAGAAAGAATTTTTATATTTTCATCAAAAATCATTCTCAGAAATTATTTTCTATTATTATGTCCAAAGTATTGCAAAAGAATCTGGCCTGATTGAGCAAGAAGGGGCTCAGAAAAGTCATAGCATTGAAAACGTGCGTTGCAAAAAGTCAGAAGTTGCAAGCAAGTGACAATCTTGAGTACAGAGTCACGAACAGTCGTGAAGGAAAAGGTAAGTTTTGAAGTCTTTCTGTATGCTGTTAAAGTGATGTAACATAACTGTTAAGTGAAGCATCCTCAAAGTTAGCTAGCACAAAAGAGCCCCTATAGAACTAAACAGTTAACAGATTTAAGGAAGCTGAGTATCATACCTGATGCGAACAAGCCAAGTGATTTTGCTGAGAACTAAAAACTACACATGGAGAATTGGTAGGGCTTTTTGCAAGAAAAGCAAAAGAAACACACAGAAAAAAAAACCCAAAACCTGGCAACAGTCAAATATTCTCCTAAAAGAAGGAAGTAGAAGAAAAAAACAAAACAAAACAAAACAAGAAAACGGTTGGGAAAACTGGAATGGAAGGAAAGGAAAAGCCTTCTGTTGTTCAGTCAGGGTTGTGTCAATAGAAACTGTGCTTTCTTTGTAAACATAGCAATACTTGGTTTTCATTTTTTCTTAAAATAACCATGCAACCAAAAAAACCCAACCTTATTAGGCACTTAACACTGGCTTTTATTTGTTTGAAGAGAAGGGCTTATTTATAAAGCACAAAACAGTCAAATGTTCCTACTAATGAAACCACGGTGCACAGAGCAAGCCATGGACATTGCCTTCAGCAGTCCCTTCTGGCTGGACAGAGACAGGAGGTGCTTCCAAGAGGAGTCAGAGGGCCAGTATTTGAGAACATTGTGGAACAAGAATTGAAGAGAAAGAGACCACAATGCATGGTTACAACATTCTGAAAGAATTGGTAGAATACCATAATTGCTTGAAGAGAAAGGGTGAAACTACAGGAATCAAAAAAGATGGTCAAGGAAGTAACAGGAGAAGAGTACAGGTGAAAATTCAGTGACCCTCAACTGAGGGGAAAAGAAAGGAAAAAACTGTACTTGGAGAGGGAAGGAGGAGGTTATATTTGAAACTGGTATTGCTGTCTTTCTTTCAGCAAGTGTTAGTTATTCATGTTTTCTACCTAATATATGCACCGTTCTCAGGAATGAACAATAAATTACACAGAAAGAAAACCAGCACTATAAATACAGCCCAAATATAAATGTGTGTGAGCAGCCATATAAAGCTGACATGTTCAAAGGGCAACACTTCAAAAATTACACTTAGAAGAACTCAACAATCTTTTTATCTCAACAATAAAAATAAAGAGGAAAATGAAAAAGAAACAAGAGCTGTTAGTGACCTGTGACACAAAAATCTGTACTCACCAGGTTCTTCAGAACTAGTTGGAGTTCCAGGTTCTGAAGGAAGTGCTAGCATCTCATACCCACCTTTAGGACCTAGAACACAGGAACATTGTTAACAGCTTTGGATTTAGGAATTTGTACAATATAATCAAATCCTATGCTTTTCTGGTTTTGACTTGTAACCTTTTGAACTAATTCATGCAGAATAACCTCAGAAAGCATAAACAGTGGCTAGTGCTGCCTTTCCTGTAATGTGATGTCAGGATTTTCTCATGAGTGTAACACCAAGGAAATAAAACTAAGGACACTTTTACAACTATTGACACTGAAGGCCACTGAAGCCAACAGCAGTGCATTTTGCTGTACATCAGTGTGGGAGCAGAGCTATCTTGCATGCATGAATCAGGAGGCAATGCGTGGGTGATCTTGGGAGCATCTGGAAGACTCTTGTTAAAATTCCACCTCCAGGATGATGGATAACTTCTTGATTTCTGAAAAACCATTGAAAATGCTTAAGCTAGCCCTTACAAAGACAAGTTTGCTTTCCATGTGCAAATCACCACCTTTACAAAGAGGCCAGGCTGCACAACATCATCAGTCTTTCCTGGGCATAAGGCTGAAAAGAGATGCCCACGTTTCTTCACGATCTCAGACTCCACTCCCGTGAAAACCAGGCAAGCAAAAATTTTGTGTCCATAGAATGAACATGCTGCAATTAATTTTGAATGACAAACACACATAATTATGTGTGTCTATCTGCTGGCAGTGGGGTTTTTTCCTCCATTATCATTAAAAGTATGGTTAAATGTAATGGGTTTTTTTCCCAGCGTATCATTGTTAGGGCACAGGATTTCTCATGGCCTGAGGTGAATTTTTTTCTGGTGGGTGCCCTTTGTTACAGTGATGGCAGCATTTTACTGCTGTGAATAAGATTACTGCTTAAACTCTGTCACTTATCTCATCTGTCACTGCCTCTTCTAAACTTATCCCATCTGTCAATGCCTTTCTGACAAAAATTCCTCAAAGCAAAAAACCCAAAGAAATACGTAAGCCTTACAATAGGGAATCAAATCATGCATTACCGTTAATATTTTATGAAGTTTAAAATAATTTAAGTTTAAATTAGTTTCAATTTACATACACACACCCCCCATAATTACTTTTACTTACCAGCTTGGAGACTGTGCCCTCTATGCACTTTCAAAGACCCAGAAGCTGCCATGACAGAAGCACCACCTGTTTTCAAAGAGAGAGGTTCACATTAAATCTAAATACCTGTTTCATTTTTAATAGCCATTTCTGAAACATCTAGAAAAAAAATAAAACACAAAGTATTACATGTCATTGTTCTTCATTCAGGCAAATTTTTTTAAAAATTTTGCTAAATTCTTTATCCTGAGTTTGTGGCATTAAAATCTAATTTTGTTGCTTTCTTTCTTTCAAGAGAAAGGATGCCTTCTATAAAATCTAAGGATGCTGTCCCTCCCTATTTGTGGGGAGTACTACCTTCCTCAAAGGGAAAGCTGTCTTGAGCTAAGAAGTAAAATGGCAATGAGAACTGAGTTAGAAGATGCCTTTGCAATCCATAATGTAGCTTTAGCAACAACAAAGTTTAAAGTGTTCATTAAAATCTGGTCAGACTGGATCCAAAACCTATCTAAGTGAATGAGAAAACTGCCATACTTCAGCAGTCCACCATCCATGTTTAGACATGGATACACCAGGCCAGGGGCAAGTGAACAAAAGGGATCTGGTCCACAGGGATTGAACCCAGGTCACAGCAGGTTCCTGTGAAACACCCTCGCAGTGTTCTGGGGACACACCAGATGGCACAGCCAGCCTCCCTTCCCTAGCCTGATTCTGGCCAGCAGGAAGCTGTGTTAGGGGAATTCGAGGAAACAAGAGCTATCAACTCAGAAAGCTGCAGGTGGCACCCATGGAGTGCAGCTGCACACACACATTCCTTCAGCAAAGTCAGCAGCACCATCCTCACCTGTTGGGTGTGGGATTCCATCACCACAGCCAGCCCTGAACCTCTGCTCTCTGCTCCTGTCACTGTGGACACCTCAGCAGAGCTGGGTGGCTTTCACTTCCCTGCATGAATAATTGTGAGGGAACTTCTTGTGCAGAAGCTGGAACTGAAGAGGAATGGGTGGGAGGGTGGGTATGAGTAACCCTGCCACGGGTGACAGGGCGGCTCTGCCATGTGCTGCAGCCTGATGGGGTTCACATGTAAAATTAACACTCTTCCAAGCTGATGAATAGTCTCTAAGCAGGTGAGACACTGCTCTGAAATTTTTTTAAAAAATAGCGTCCAAAAATTACCACAGCTCTTATGCAACATGAAGAAATTCTGTAAGATAAATATTCTGAAATATCTAAAACTGCATGGCCTGGGACTCTAAAGATAATGGTAATTTCTTTTTTTTTTCTTCTCCTGTATAAAGTATATATACAATTTTAATTCTAAATTTAAGAGTTTCCAAGCTTGTAAAATTAATTCTACAGTTTTATAAAATAAGTCTAAAAAAACACTCATTATTTCACTTAATGAGGACAGTGGATTAAAACAATAATAAAAAACTATTTCAAAAGGTCACAACTGAACTAAAGCCTTTAGTGTGTTGTCTTTATTTACATGAAAGCATATATAGGGTAATCCAAGGCTACAAAATTCAATTTTAAAGTATGTTATACTGAGAATCTGATTTTGTATTTTAACAAATGAGATCAGATTGTAGAACCTTTACAGATTGTAGAACTCTGGTGAGGACTTAACAACTGAAAATGTTATTTGGAATTTTGTTTTTAACAAGACTGCTGATAAAAATAAATGCAAAAATAGAACAGCCCCAGGCTAGCCGATTTACTTATATTTTCACTGTAACTCATCTTCCTTTTTCTCACATCAGAGCATCCTCTATCTGCATTAAAAACATCAGAATATGTTTTATGAAGCCTCACCTTACTTTGAAGAAAGATTACAGCTTTATGTTAATACCAGCTTCATCACAAAACTAGTGTGTGGGGTTGGGTTTTTTTATTCCCTAAAAAACTTAATGCAATTCAGCAGAAATTATTCCAGCGGCATTGTGGATTTTTAGGATTTGTGAAGAACACCCAGGACAGGAAAGGAGACTGAAAACAATAAGATATTCCAACCCATTTATGGTCAAGTTTAAATTTTCTCATTCAGAGCTTATTTAAAAGAAACATGTTGATGTTTCAAGATTTGACCTGTTGCATTTTCATCATTTTCAAATCTGGCAACTAACAACTATTTACATAGTCAAATCTCTCAGGGAATTTTTTTGGAGCTTTGAACTTCATCATATAAACACATGTCAACAGAGATCAGCCTAGATATTTTCTTCCTTCTTCTTTTCAGCTACTGTATAAACTGGTTTGTTTCTTATTTATGAATTCTAGGGTAAAACTTGCAGGAATGAAAAAAGCAAGTTAGCAAGATAAATTTCTGAGCAAATAAAGTATCCAGCAGGACACAGATGCTCCCTTCCATTATTCTTTTCATTTTGCAAGGAATTGTTAAGAATTTCTTTTTCAGTTTTCTCTGCCATCCAGTTCTATGTGGCTGATTTGCTCAAGTCTTTGTCAGAACTGAGTATCTCATCAAGAGAGTTACTTCTGTTCTACTTTCCTCAATGTATCAGAGGAAGAAGGTTTTCAAAATGTGACAAAATTAAAATAATCTGCAGGATATTTTGAATTCCGACATTTGATTAGACTCAAAATTTTAAAGTAGCTCAGAGAAGACAACAACTATTTGAAATATTTTTCTAACTTTATAGTTATTGCTTTATGCCCATTCTTGGAAAATAAGGACAGTTTACAGCACATCTGCTATAAGAAAGAGCCATGGGGGGGGGGAAAGAAAAAAAAAAAAAAAAACCAGAGGGAAGATGGAATATAAACTATAAACTGAGCCTAGACAGTTTACATTTTCAAATCTTCTAACTATCATTGCACGAGCAGTGAGGAGACACACACAGCCCTGCACTGCATCTACCAAGTGATCACTTCTCACTGCCCAGCCTCTACTCTGCCTTTGAGGGGTAGGTCACAAACTCTTCAGGTCTGGGCTATTAAATTTCCTGACAAGAAGTCAGAACAGAAGAAAACACCACATTCTGTGATAAAACCCCTGTTTCTTGTTGAATTAAAGTTAGCTTTATTACGAAGAACTTTCACCCACTCGCCCAAGCAGCATCCCACCCCCTCCTTTGAAGACAGATACCTTGCTTAAAAGAGCATCCAAAGGCTAAAGTGACTGATTGACAGGAGAAACACTGCAGTACACCAGGAGGTTGTTTCGTGTAAATGTAATAGGAGACTTCCTGCTGCTGTATATTTTCCCTACAAAACTTCCCTGTTCAATTCTCTTCAATTTTCAAAGTAATTTCATATATTTTCTGCTATACAAATGGCATTATCTGCAAGACATAAAAACTGAAGGGGATACTTAGAAATGCTTATTGCTCTACAGATTTCTCCATATTCAGAAATGCCCCCTGTCTCTCTAACAGACAACTTTAAAAGTAGTAGAATCTCTCAAAATTAGAAATGCATAAAAGCACTCTGTTCAAATTTTGCTCCTCAAAGATCTCTATTTAGGCTGTGCAAAAAATAACAGTGAATCTAACTACCTCTAGCTGTTATTCATCTTCCCATGCTGTGGGCCATTCCAGCCCAGTCTCCTATCCTTAAAAAAATACAAAAGCATTAAGCTAGAATTATTATCATTTTCCTGTGCCAGGAAATTCAGTGTCTGGGGTTTTTTTAAAAAAAATACACCTTCAAAGATGCTTTACATATATTTAATTCGAAAATCTTGATACATGTGAAGCTCAGGATCCATGCTGGTCAGGGATGAAGGTCACACACAAAACCAAAATTTTTTTAAAAAAATTGAAATAATCACTGTATGTGAAAATCAGTTTCTCACCTTTGTGTTCTAGAAGGCTGGGATATGTAATTTCCCCAGATTTCAGTGTCAGAGAAGGCATGGGGAAGCAAACCACAAATAAATAAAGGACAGGACTGGAGTGTTACTGTGGCACGAACTCACCACCTTCTGTCACCCCCAATCCAGAGAACAGGAACCTGCTGGATCTGCTCAGCCCAGAGGATGAAGCCAAAGCTTTGGAACATTCACTGGCATGGCTTCCCCACAGTTTTCTTTCCCCCCTGGAAAAATCCCCCTCTTACTTCAGACAGTCACCAAGGCTAACATTAACTTGTAAATGCAATGTGTATTTCCCCAACAGAATTATTTTGAGTAGACTAGTAGAATAAAGCAGGACCAAGAAAGACCATGTCATATTATGGCAGGGTTTCATTAATCACAAATAATTATTTCATTAATCATGAATCACTAAAACAATGCTTTTCTATTACAGAGTTTAGCCCTATAAGGTATGACATGGCATATCTATGGTGGACACTGCTCAACACACAGTCCTTTACTGGCTCAATAAAAATATCAGAGTGCACTTCCTACATCTGAGGAGCTGACACCACAAATCCTGAAAAAAAAGTGAGAATTGTAAATTGTTTTCAACCTAAGCAATAATAACTACCACAATATGGCCCAGATTCTTCTTTCTCATTGCTCTGAATTAATTCCTTAAAAGCTGACTCCTAAGCTTGGAATAAAAGTATCACGCTGCATAGGTATGCAATAAAAATATTTTAAAATGCACAAAAAAGCACCTAGTTTTCCATCAGAAAAGCTAAGCTGTCAGACAGCTGACTTCGTTTCCAGCACCTGTTATATACTTAATTTTATCCTTTCTTCTGGTCTGCCTGTCTTGAGTCCCTGTCTACCTAAGAAAAAATTAATAGAGATACAGTGTTCATAATCAGCATTCAGGTGATATTTTAACTGAATTCCAATCCACAGCATTGTTTTATGTTTATTCCTTAATTCATCCCCTCAGAACATTTTCCATCAAGCGTTGTATAGGTTTGGTATTGCAAGCAAAGAGGCTGTCAAAAGCAAAAAAGAGCAATAGTGTCTGTTGCAATGCTGATGAATTTGCTCCTATGGAACAAGGGGGAAAATGGAAAAGAAGAGAGATAATTTTCAAGTCAAAAAGCAATATTGAAAGTGCACTCTTTCCCTGGGAGCATATTTGTTATTTGCCTATTCAACTGCCGGCTTTTGCAAAGCCAGAGCCCGTGGCACAGAGGCACAGGGAGATCAGACCTCCCCCTGGGGAAGTTTAATTTTGGAGTGTTGAAACACTCAGGGTTGGGCCTGGCTCATGGGAATGCCCAGGCAACCAGCTCCTCTGTGGGGAATGGGAGAGGACAAAAGCTTCTGAAATATGGTGCAGAGAGCTGGCATGAAACACCTTCTGCAGCAACTGCAGTGTCCCTAAGCACTTCTGCAAGCTATTCCAGCTACCAGCCTCCCTCACCTAAAGAGGAGTCTTGGGATTCAGTCTCCTCAGCTCATTTGGAAGGGGTTGGCAGCTAAGGACAGAAATAGTGGCATTTCCCTAAGAATAAAAATAGTGGCATTTCCCCTCCACACAAAATAGCCTCATGGTTTAAACATCATTCATAAAAAAAAGATGGCTGTGACAGAGTTCTACTCAACTGAGAAAATACAAATATTTTGAAGGAGATCATTCTCTCTTATGAGTAAGAGATGGAGGTTCCTTATCTAAGGTGTTGCGATGGAATAGAAAGGATATAAGAGGCCTAAACTACAATGAGAAACAGCACAACTGCTACATTGTAAATGTAAGAATAGCAGAGGTCTGTGGACAATTCAAGGTGGATTAGGGATTCTCACCGCAGAACTAAACATGTCAGACATACACAAAAGAACATCCACAGCTCAGGGCAGAGACTCTCACTAGACAACTGCTTCATTCCTATTTTTTCCTACAATACTTTGGTTTATAGCACCAGAAAGATAATGAAGATAATGACAAGCTCTTCAGCTCACCATTCTGTGAAGGAATGTGCAGTCTATTGTTTCACCTCTCAACACTGAATGTGAATCTGATTCATGATCCCTTAACTCAAAGCACGTAAGCAGTTCCTGAGAAAAAGACCTACACACATATCTCTGAAATTCAACCACCAGATCAAGCTACAGATTTCTTGAGCACTCATGAGAGTCTCTGTGGAGGTCCCATGAGAATGGCTCATACAAAATGTACTAAATCGAGGTGTCTCCAGAATCCAGCAGTCTCAGGAAATCTGAATCATATTTTTGAACCTCTATCCTGTCATGGTACTTTGAGGTCCATCATAACTATAAATGCAGTCAATTACACTTAAGAGCACACATTCACACATCATACAACTCCAAAGAATCCCTTACCTTTATGTGTAGTACTATGGTAACAATGGGAACATTTTCCTCCTACAAACTCAAGTAATCTAATTCAGTCCCTCTTTCTAATCAATATTTCCAAAGTTATTTGGAAAGTCAACCAAATTATTTAAACCAGAATTAAATTATTCACCCCAATTTGGTTTTTTTCCATCTAGTAATACAACTTAGAATTGTTGCCATATTTAGAACCCTTTTCTGTTTGCCATTAGAATGAAACAATTCTCTAAAGTTGCTGAGTCTGTTGCTCAGCATATCTACCTAAAAGGAGAAAGAGAATACCCACATTCCCTACCAATTTACTGAAAAATGCACAAACAATTGGTCCATGACTGTTTAATTTGTCTTGCTGCAGAACTGAGACATTCAAGAGCAAAAATCTTGCATAGAACATGGGGCATCAGTAGCCCAGGAAGGAACAGGTTTGCATTTTACAGTGTATTTGAATGAAAATATAAGTAAAAAGAAATGTGTTTGTGAGTGAATTGCTACACTAGAAAATTTTATATCTGGGTGTTGTGTCATTTTACAATCATCCGTGCTAGCAGAGGTGTCTTGCCATGCATATGCACAATACAGGTTTTGAAAGTAGTGACTTCAAATTAGTATGCCTTCATTTTATTCTCACCAATGGGTAATAATCTCTCATAATAGAGAACCATAGACAAGTTCTAATGCAGTTCCTTTAGTCCAACAGAACAGTGTGAATGACAGCTCAGCACCCTGGGACCTTCCGTTAACACCTTAGATTAAATATTCAAATGCTAAAGAGTTACAATGAATGCTTTGAAATGCCAAGTTCAATTACACTTTAAATTTCACACATATGAAAGAAAAACTATAATACGAAGAAATAATAATATTAAAATTAAATATCTAAGGACAATACAAATGCAATGAGACACAGAACACTCCAGCTCCTTTTGTGTTCTGAAAAATAGCTTTAGTATTGAAGAATGAGATTGTACTGGTATAGTGGAGCATTTGAGAGGTGAAACCCTACTAAGAAAACTTTAGTCACTGGCTTTAGATGCTGCAATTGCCTTAAGCATTTATACTTATTCCTGCAAGAGTTCTTTTCACAAACTATGTTTTCCCAGTGTACCAGACAATAAAACACACCTGCTCAAACTTCTTCAGTCTTCTATCATTTCTTTCTGTAGATAAAAATCTGTCCTGTTTTCTGCAGTTCCAATTTGCTTCATGATAGGTTTTATTAAAACAGCTAACTCCCTCATATGCATGAATAGTCTGAGATTAAGTTTTTTGTCAGATGTTGTTTGCATCTAAAATTAACTTGACACTGAAATGAATACAGAAATAACATTCTGCCCACCACATGCAGCAGAATTTTCTCTGTATTTACACACAGTTTAATCATAAGTGTTCTGGTTTCCTTGGTTTGAGTGGAGGACTAGAAACTTGAGTACCAGAGGGAAAGATAAAATTAATGATCCAATTTGGGCTTCCACTTACACCTCTATAAATCAAGAATAATTCCACTGACTTGAGTGGAATAACTAGCAACAAGATCTGCTAAATGCTTCTGGATTTTCTCCTTCTAAGACAGAGAAAGGAAGCGAGTTACTTTTAATCTTCTCCAGAGACACCTCCTGATCCTGAGTATCTTACTGGATTTGTTCACACAAGAATCCATCAGTTACACTGCTTTATGTATTTGCCAAGGTTTTTTACGGTAGTAAAGAAACCCAAGCACAAAGAGCTGTTCCACATCTATTGGAGGTGGCTATCCTATGAAATTTAATGGATCTGATGAATTATCAGGTAAACTATTTAAGGAATGCAAAGGCATTTAAGATATTAAGTACTCCAAGGTCTAAGATGGAGAGAAATCACACAAAACCAAATGCTTGTGAAATGTTTTCTTTGAAGTAAAAAGATAATTCGAAGGTACCAGACCAGTTTGGCTGCATTAGACAGGGAACTTGGGTGGTCAACACATTCTACTGACAGAGAGGTTTACAATGCAAGGATGGTCACTGCCTTTGCCTAAATCATCTTTCCAGGCCAGATACTCAGTGTCCTCTCATCAGGGATTTTGTTGGTCAATCTATAGTTTCACTGACATCAGAGAAGCATCTCCCAGTTGCTTCTGGTAAAGATTCATTCCTGTCATTTTGTGTTATTTAGGAAACTGGCTATGCACATTGAACATATAAATCAAGTCTGCCTTTGGTGCTAATACAGCCTAAAATGAAAAATTTCTTGGTGTTCTTTGAATATGTAAGTAGAAAAAGCACCAAACAGCTTTTTAAAGAATCTGACAACTTTGAACCTCTACAGATTGACAAAAAAAAAAAAAAAAAAAAAAAAAAAAAGGGGGAAAAAACCAAATATATTAATCTTTTCATCCAAGGTTATTACAGATTAAAATGTATTTCATAACTGCCAGTCATGAATTGCAGCAGCAAAACTACCAATGAAGAGGACACCTGTCAATATAGTACTTAGTTCTGCTTCCATAAATCTTCTGTTCCTCTTATCACAATTTGAGACCTAAACATCATTGTTAAATAAAGGAAATAACTAAATGGCTCCTACCTGATATAGCTGGTAAGACTCCAGATTGTAATACTGCTGTTCCCTAAAGAAAACAGAAAATTTTAGAATGAAAAATCTTTACAACAATTAGAAACTTGACAAAACATAGGAAGTATATAAAAATAGAAGGGAAGGGAGGAAATCAGAAACGTGGCCAAGATTTCATTTTTGAAAGAGAAAAAACATCCCACAGCATTTCAGAAAATATTAGATTATACTTGACAAAAAAATACCAACAGAAAATAACATTAGATTATACTTAACAAAAAATACCAGACTTGGCAAAAATACCAACAGAAGTTTGGTGTCTGAAATTACATCAGATATGGGACACAGTTAAAGTATCATTGAAATCATAGGAAAGACAACAAATCACTACAAGAATCAGCTTTGATTAGACAAAAAAATGAACCTGAGATAAAAAAAAAAAAACAAATAAAAGCAGTGGGTTTTTATTAAGTGATTTTTCAGTCTTTAAGATTGTCTTCATTTCCCCTTTCAGTACATCATATTCTATTATTTCTGCAACTCTGAGGCCTCCTGCTGCAATCCTCTGTTAGGTAGAGACTTCACTAACAGTGGCAACTGCAAAGGCAAATCAGCAGCAAGAACAATAGAGCAACATAAAAGCTACCTTTTATAATTCTACAAAACACAGCAGAACATGCTTTTGCCTGTAGGAGAACCTTTTCAAATTATTATGGCATCATGTACAAATGTAAGGGCATGGTTTTCAAATGCAGAGCATAATGCAGAACTCAGCCCACCCTATGATTACATCAAAGCAGAAAAGGAGTAAGTGACCTCACTCAAATCATATGCTTTGTTACGCCTGCTACAATACTCAGACAAAACTGACATGGTTATCTGAGGCCTGCATGCCTCATAGCATTGCTTATATATATAAATTAAATATCCTTCTGACATCTAAACTTTTATCTGTGGCCCAGGAGCTGAGTGCTGGGGTCTGGGATGCGTGGCTGTTGGCTCCAACCACCCCACCACAACAACACCCCCGTAAGCAGATCCGCAGCACTCGTGTACCACACACCACGAGCTGTGGCCAGGGCTATTTTAGCTCTGCTACTGATCTGGCTGCTGTCAGATGACATTCATTTTTTGTGTTCTGCTTCCAAATATCTTGGGTGGAGTTCAATGATAGATGCTAGGAGAACCCACTGGTTTGATATGCTGGGTCATCATTCATTGATTAGCTCAGTTGCCCTAAAGAGCCAAAATGGAACTTAAGCCTGGCATTTCTTTCTGTGTGTACAAATAACCACCATGGCACATAATCCTTTTCACAGTCAAAATGGGATTTTATTTTTCCCTTTCTGTGTATATTTGGAATATCTTTGCTTCCCTCTCATCCTTTTCTTTTTTTCCTTTAAAAGTTTCATTTTATTATATTCGAGCTTTCCCTCACTTTAAATTTCACAAAATATGTGATTGATCACACCAGTTCTCATCAAAAAAAAAAAAAAAAAATCTGCAATTAAAAATACTGTCCCATACGAAGAGGCCTACCCATCTCTATACAACTTATCAATGACTACATACCAAATCCTGCTCTGGTGCTGCTTATGGGAGTTTTAGTCTTTGGGTCCAAGATCAGCCCAAAGAGTCCAGATCATCTAATATAACCTCCCCAGCAAGGAGCAAAGATACTGTACTGCACACAGATACTTCCTGGCTATAGAAGAAGTTTTGCTAAATTCAAAAAGCACCAGAACAGTTTTGCAAGCTCACCTCTGTAGCATAAAAAGGAGTCAGAAGCTTGCAAATTAGATAGAAACAAAAAAGCAAAAATACTGCCTTAAAACTCATTCTTCCCATTACTGGCTATGATGGATAGCTGATCAATATTAACCAAGTATTTTCACAGAGCCAAAATATTTTTGTTTCCTATTTTGCATCCTAAAAAGGAGTAACATAGACTTTCAAGAAAAAGCAGACTAGCTTCTGTTTGAATGCTAAGCAGGGCTCCATCATCACTGGCAAGAGGAATGAAATGCCAGTCACCTGATAACTGTGTCAACATTTCAGACACACCTCATCAGCCACAGCTTATGTAATTCCCTTTGTGTATCTTTAGAAATAAAGCTTTTCTTTCTGCTCATCTAAGTTTGGCAGCTTTTTATAGCTCCATTATTCTGCGCCTACTGAGAGTTAGAGTTCTCAGCACAGGAAAGATGAACCTCTTGGAGCAGGTCCAGAGGATGGACAGAAAGTGATGGGAGGGCTAGAGCACCTCTCCTTTGAGGAAAGACAGAGAGTTGGGGTTGTCCAGCCTGGAAAAGTGAAGGCTCCAGGGAGACCTTGGAGCAGCCCTTCAGTAATTGCAGGGCATTATAATAAAGATGGGGACAGATTTTTTTAGCAGACTGTGTTATGATAGGACAAAGAGTAATGGTTTTAAAAGAAAACAGGATAGATTTAGACTGGCTATAAGGAATAAATTTCTTACTATGCAGGTGGTGAAACACAAGCACAGGTCACCCAGAGAAGTTATGGATGCCCCATCCCTGAAAACATTCAGGAGTAGGCTGTATGGGGCTCTAAGGAACCTGACCTAGTGGAAAGTGTCCCTATTAACTGCAGAGGGGTTAAACTTGGTGACCTTTAAAGGTCCTTTCCAGCACAAAAATAGTCTATGCTTTTTAGGTCTTTTTTTGCTTTAGTCTAAGCTCATATATGAAGTTTTGTCCCAATCTGAGTCCTCAGACTAGAAGAAGAAAGGCTCAACATAAATGAGAGGCTCTCAGACTCTTCTTGTTATGAAACAGAACTTTGTACTTGACAGTAATAGAAGCAAATATTTGCATTGTGAGATTTTTATTCTGCACATACCAAAATGCACTCATAAACAGAGGCTTTATTGCAACGTTGGTCAAATGCTTAATTTTTGCAGAGGAGATCTAGATCGGTTTTTTCCTCTACCTTCCTTATTTTGAAGCTATTATGTAGAAACAAGACTATGAAAATATTCAGTTTTTCAAGAGAAAACCATGAAAATCATGACTCAAAATCCCTGAGTCCCTGAAAAGCAGGAACTTCAACAACAACCAACACACACTCTCCTGCCTGCTGTGTGTAGCTGGTGGCACGTCATCACTGCCCTCTGAGTGCCTCACATAGTTTGTGTGTAGAGGGAAACAGCAGATTACAGTCACAAAATACAGTTTATTACAATTAACTTGAACTATCAGAAACGTCACAAAGGAGCAAAGGGTTCAATGAGAGATCATGAATGAAGATTTTGAAATCAGCATCAAGTTTAAAGTGCTTTTAGAAAATGGAGGAGAAAAAGTTCTGCAAAGCTCAGATATTTCAGCAAAAAGGAACAAGTCCCTATTGAAACTGACAGTTGAAGTACTTTTCTTGTTAAGGATTAAAGACTATGACTTATTCTATCATTCTAAATCACAGTAAAGTTTAAAGCTTGAATGCTTAGGCTGCAACAAGAAAAACAAAGTTCCCAGGAAAGGTCAATAAATAGAGGCACATGGAGCAACCTTTAAAGGTCATCAGCCTTGATGGGCTCTTTCACCCAGCATTTGATAAGGTTCAGAACATAAGATACAAAAGTTTTAAACTCTATGATCCTTCCTAACAACTCCAAATGAAACAAACTTCTGCCCATAGCATGTTTCAGGTGCAGGGCTCCAATTTCAGCTACAAACTCCTGATTACTCAGCTTCATCTGCTGCAAACCAACTGCCACCCTACAGAAAGATTGCTGAAGTCAGTTCAGAAACATCTCCACTTGCTCAGCCAAGCCCAAACATCAGCTATTTTATGAGGCATGAAGCTGGCAATTTCAGTGGCATTGGCAAGCTGTGGGCTGTGCCACATTAAAACATAACCCTTAAAATATATCCCTGTGGGATAATCAAGCCCTGCTCATCTACAAGCTATAGGCCTTGTTTAAAAAACAAGAGGTGAGAAACAACCAAAAGCGTTGTTTAGTTCTAGTCCAGATTTGTGTCACTATCTTCTCCCTCTCATGTTTTTTACAGAGGCCTCTGCAGTTGTGATTCTTACATGCTTCTGCTGAGAGGCATCTCCTGCTCCTTGGTCAGAGCTTCCCAGCTGCCTTCCCAGCCAGGAGCCACTTGTCACACAACCAGAACACAACCATTAACATCAGAACATGATCATTACCTCCAAAAATTACACAACTTGCCTAGAGCACACTCATAGGAGAGAAAGAAAAGCTGGGCTAAGTTCCCTTCCACAACAGCCAGTAGATGGATCCATCTGCCAGGCAGCAGAAATTCAGATGGTGGAGGCTCAGTTGCTAGACTGAAGAGTCAAATTTCAAGCTCTGCTACTGATAATATATGACCCCACAGAGAAACTGACACAGCAACAAGGCACATGATTTGCTCTTGTCTTTTGCTTTTCAAAACCAGACCTAGAACTACTACACACTGGGCAGTCACACTAGGAGTGTGCTGAACAACTGGACTGTAATGCAAACATGCTCACATACCAATTTTTCCATGGGACATCTGTCTCATTCACTGCACGAGAGAGACATAAGGATACAATCAAGATGGCATGAGCGACGGTAAATCTGTCAATTCCTTAACAGTGAGGTGCTTAACTTTTCAGCCTAAACAACATCCTTTTGACATCACACACATATCTCATTATGCACAGAAGTATTCAGACAGAATTCTAGAGGAAGCAGCTATGCAATACCATCCAAGGCATATAATATACCTGGTGTAAACACATCAGTGATGTTTGTGTCTGTCTCCAGGCACTGCTACAAGCCAAGCTTGCATACTTGCTAGACAAAAATATAAGTCAGGAGAATGTACAGCTGGCCCAAACCAGAAACACTCACTCCAAGTCGTGCAAAGTCTGAAGGCACACAACACCAAACCCTCCTAAAATGTCCTGTCACTAGTATCAGCTAGACAGCTTGTGGTTACAAGTTATAACACATAAAAACTACAAGTGATAACACATAAATAAAATAAAGACACTCTGCCACCTCCATCAAACTAAAGGTTTGGTTTTGTCTTACTAATTTCATAAGGTTTGAGTTTCCTATAGTTTCTTAAAGATTAGTATGATGGCTCCAGATCAAACAAAATTATTTAATACTTCCTTGATGCAAGAGTCTGTCCTCTTTAACCACAGGTACAATTCAGAAGCACTTTTTGCTATACAGGTAGAGGCATCTCAATATTTCATAGAGATTTTGTAGGGATAAAAGGGACAAAAAGATTGGTATGATGGCTCCAGATCAAACAAAATTATTTAACACTTCTATGATGCAAGGGTCTCTCCTCTTTAACCACAGGGAAAATTCAGAAGCACTGGTTTCTATACAGGTAGAGGCATTTCATTATTTCATAGAGATTTTAAAGGGATAAATATAATGACTATCTGCAGAGAGAGATTGTAGTAGCAAACCCTCTAGAGGGAGCTGTATAAGAAACTCAAATGGAAAGATGGACATTAATGATTATGAATATTGCTAAAGAGATGAGTTCAACAGATGAGTTCATCTAAGATTCTGAAGAGGCCTTACAGGACAAAGACACTGAAGTACAGGCAGAGAACACTTCACTCCTGGCTCACGATACAGGAGGACTTTTCAAGCAGGAGCCAGGACTAGGCTGAAGAATTCCACCAGCCAGAGGAAATGGCTACACCAGACATAGCAAATGGCCTCTGAAACCAATTCTAATCCAATGTATTTGATAAACACACCCAGAATAGTGGAGGAGTTAAAAGACAGGAAGTAAAAATGATTATTCATGAAAATTAAAAACATCATATGCAAATGTCACAGGATATATTCCTCAACAGTGGGGTCAAAGCATCTCCTGATTTCAGAGCACAGAACCCTAAACAAATACACCTTTGAATTGATGCTAGGTACATAATACAATGCATAATATCAGCCTTCACTGCCTCATTTTTCACCAGGTATCTCATAATAATCATTCTACCATTCAGGGCTTGAAAGGCTCTTTACACAATTGACATTAAAATAAACCACAGTCAGCTCAGAAATGATAAATGCTTTCTCTCCAACTGAGATCTAAGAATGAAGACAAATACCCCAATACAATCTGAGGCTCAGTTTGTCGTCTATTCTTAGGGCCAAAATAAAAGACAACCAAATCTTCCAGGCAATTAGAATCATCTACATTGTTCCCCCCCAGCTCCTCAGCTGAGCTCTCCTGATTTAAGGTAGCAGATAAAGTTCCGCAGTTTTATGAAAGGAACAATTTTTAATTTAAGCATTAAGACACACAGCAGATTTTCCAATTCAAAACAGTGTTGTCAGCTTTTTAGAGATGTTCTAATAGAAACATTACATTCCCTTTTCCCCGTCCCAGAGCCTTGCTCAGCTCGGCTCCTGTTAAGCCATGTCTCCTAAGGCACAGACAGAAATTGCTGCTTCAATACTCATGCACAAGAGTTCAAACATAGACTTTTCCAGGCTGTTTAATGTCCAGCAGTGCACCCACAGCACTGCTTCAGCCAGTCCCATTTCCACAGGTGAACACGAGTGCTCTTCCTCAGCCTGCAGCTGAATCACAGTAAACACAGTAGCTCTAGCCATGCAAAGAGGGAAGCTGTATTTCTCTTTTAGGAGTAGCAAGATCTTTAGGAAGAGAAGTTTGTGAACAGTAAAAATCAACATTAATAGGTTTTATGTTTATATTCTTATAGAAAGACAGTAAAATGACAGGCATCTGTGCCTACGGCTGTATCTTACCATGAAAGAATATTTTAAATTTAATTCAATGTTGATAACTAGAAAGAAAAAAACTTTTCTATTTATGTTAAAAAATACTTTTTTTTAGAGAGAGACTAGCACTTACATACTGGCAAAGTAATGGACACAAAGTCAGAGGATTCAATTCCATGTATTCTGGTTTATGTTTCATATATCCCAAATTCCAACAGGGGGTAGCATTACACTTCTGCAAGAACCTTTGTTATTTAGAATACACTCATTTTCCCCACATTTGATAGTCTGAGCTTCCTTGTACAACAGATCTGTTACTTTCCACTCATTCTGCACCCTAGGAAACCACATAAGGCAGAGACTCCAGCAAAACTCCCCTAATGCTGAAAGTGAGGCTCAGATGGGTCCAAACAGGTATGAAAAACGGCAGATTTGGCTACTGTGCAAATAATCAGTGTGTGGTTCTCAGCTCATTCTTGCTCAGCATATAACGCAAACAGGAGAGGCAAGGTGCTCACAGATGGGATGCAACACCTCACATGATCCACTCCCTTTGCATTTTAAAGTTCACAAGACTGCAACCCCACTGAGCACCTCAGTACTGCAGAAACACCTGTGAAAACCTCACCAATGAGAAGTACTGTTGCACACCTTCTCAGGACTGCACAGCCCAATAGAAACCACAGAGTTCTGAGGCAAGGCATTAACCCATTTCAAGATATCAAAGCCAGTACAAAAGTCCTATGGAGCAGGAAGCTCGGAGAGGCTGAAAACAAACAAGAAGGACCATCATTAACATATGGACCTATGGACACACGTGCTCACAAAGGGATTCAGGTGGCCTTGCTCTTGTGGTTAGCAAAGCAGAAGTTTATGGGAAATTTACACACAAAAGTGCATGAGGTATCCCCTTTACCCAAGTTTTCTGCTTGCAACAAGATTTAAAATCCAAGTCAGCTATTCATGAAGAAAAGGAATACCTTTCTGCAAATAAAGAATTCAACTACAGCTGCAGTGACAGACAGTAAATAGAGAAGGACAAATAAAAACACTTCAAAAGCTGGCAAAGTGAAATCTCAGATCTTAGAGACAAACTTGCCCCTGTGGGTTCTTAGAGATGGAGAAAGTTTATGTTAAGCTTTAATTACCATTTTGAAACATTCACCAGGGGAAATCCCTAAGAAAAGTCTTTTTCTTCCTCTACTTCCCCAAAGACTGTTGTTCCACAGTGGGAGCTTAGCTTCTGCTGGCACTAAAAATACACTTCTGCCTGTCTTGCAGCTGATGGAGCTATGCCAATTTACATTAGACTAGTTACTTGATTCCTTCCTTCCAGCCCATTCCACATAAAGACACAGAGAAAAGAATCCTTGTTATAACCTGTGCATCCCGTTCCACAGAGAGAGAACTAGAGTGGGCTTAATTATGGGCCTGTGAAGAATAAAAATGAAAGGCTTGCAATATTATCTTCAAATTCTTTTTCCTCCTTTTTCAACATCACACTTAGAGCTATAGTTAGTCAACTTCTTCCAGAAAAAAAATATTAACAAGATAATCAGTGATCATCAGTAGAAAGAAATGGATGAAAGTAGAAGGACAAATAAGGGAGGAAAAGCTCAAAATAGTAAAATTAAGACAAGTGTTTTTCTTTATCCCCAGCCCATCACTGAAATTATGGTTTGTCAAAAGTAATGAAACTATAATTAAGCTGCACAGCTTCAAAGGATACAGATACTTAACTATGCATGGGGGCTTCTTCTATATCAGAGAGCAGTGCAATAAATTATTAGGCACAATTATATCTGTAGTTTTTTTCCAAAGCATCCTAGTTATCTCTATAGCACGTGTGTTCTGCTTGACTTTGTGTCTCCAGAAATGAGATGAATCGGCAAACTTCATCTGGAAATGTTTTCCTTGTGCTACAGGGCATTCAAGTATACAGTTACTAGCCCTGATATAGCCCGCTTAGCACTTCTCTGTCCTTCTAATTAACCAGACCTGGAAAAGGTTTATATTTCCTTAATATTTTCCAGGCTCAGATTTCTAGTACACCCAAAATTGCTTCCAATCAGCATTGAATTAGCAGAGGATTCCACAGAATCCAGACTACTGCAGAGGATGTGGCTAGGGGAGAGGGAACACAGCCAGAGTTCATGTCCCACTGATTCCCAGCTGTTGAAACAGTCATTTTAGTTGACTGACAGTTGGCTGCTGCACTTTATCCTGTGAATAGCCCGATATCCTCATGTGACAAGACTTAGGAGCACAAAGTCAACTTTAAAGCCCCTTTTCCATCTACACTTTGGACTCATGTGGGATTGAACTTCTGCAGAGAAAGTCCCAAGGTCTGCTTTCTTTCATCCAGCCTGTTTTCAGGGGAGAAAAAAAAAAAAAAAAAAAAAAAAAAAAAAGTGGAAA
>VZUI01037149.1:0-68178 GCA_013401135.1 Cettia cetti | reverse complement strand
CCAAAAAACCCCCCCCCCCCCCCCCATAAAAAAAAAAAAAAGATAAAAGAAAAAAGGTAATGAAGACCTTGCCTGTGGTCAGTGAACATGAACTCTATGTGAATGTGAGTTTCATAAGGTCATCTGTCTTTCCCACATTATTATTTTAGGAACCGACCAGAATGGTATGACTGTGAATGAAAATACTACTACAGATAAAAGCTCCTCTACCTATAGAAACAGCTGAAATATTTTCCATTTTCCAAGGAAGTTAAGTTTTTTCTGGAAGATTTTGTAGATGCGGGTGCATTAAAATACTTCTATCTGGCGTCATCTTGCATTTTATTAAAATATCAACACATGCTCCATGAACATCAATGTCTGAAATTCTTTTTCTTATCACTTCCTGAAGCCAATTGAGGTGCTGTGCTTATCTGCCATCTGAAAAAGTTTTCTCAAAGTTTCATCTTCTTCAAAGTGTCATGACTCCCAGCATCAATATGAGATACTAATTTTAACTATATCACAGAATGTTTCCTTTTTTCTTTCTTTTTAGGTCTGTTTTTGTTTTTTTCTCCCAGAAGCAGAATACCATGGTCACAGACTTCTAATAACTGCAATGGATGGCCACAGCATTCCTAGGCTAAGCAGCAACCCTACTGAGTCTCATGGCTTCTAGTAACTGGGTGGGTGCTATTGAATGTATAGCTCCCTGACCTGGTTGAAAACAGCAGATTACCTTTCTTTTCTCCATTCCTTCAAGCCTTGCACTTCGCTATCCTACCCCTCTGACACTCCTGGTACAAAATGTTGAGTGAGGGCTAACTGACCCATCAACTTACCAAAACTGCTGCATCTGGAACATATTGCTGGTATCACCAACCTGTTTAATAATGATACTGTGAGAAGTAGAGAACTATAAACATAAAAAATATAATCTTATTACCTTCTATTTAAATTTTCACTAGGATGGTGGTTTAATTATGTGAATATACCAGTTTTAAACACAACGTTGAAAAAACCTTACATAGTTCTTTCACAGCACTACAATTTACTAGAATATATTAGACTTTACTTTTAAAATGTGCTAACCCATGAAGGCAGTTATTTTATATGTTTACTTTTGTATTACGAGAACTTAATTGGAAATTTTCTCATCAGGCTATGGAGAGTTTAATTAAACTCAATGGAGAAAACACTGAGGGAAAAAAAAGCAAGATCTTAAATGTGTTATTTTTGTTCTAATTTTGCAATGACATTTTTCGCCCTGATTATCCTATCTCATATTAATAAACAAAACAATAAAAACATACCTCTGGATTCTTCTAATTTAAATATTGGTTGCTTTCAGGCTTATTTTGTATTCTCTAGCACCTCCAAGAGAGTCTGGAGGGGTTTTTTTTCACTGGACTTCATATCTTAGGCACATAGAAAATATCATTTATTTGCTGCTGGTTTTTTGTGATAGGGGAGAGGAACTGCTTGCTCACTGCAGCATTAATATCTCCTTCACCAAAATTAATGTGAATATGCTTGTGCATCAACAAAAACACAGGAGAATGTGCCCAAATTTTATAGAGAAGAGAACGGAATGTGTAAGATGATGTTACACATTTATGGAATGCTGTCCTATAAATGGAAACTGGAAATGAAAGAAATAACCTAATAGTGTGAGACATAGACACTCATCTGGTGGCACTCTATCCTATGGAATCCCAGTCCTCTTGTGAGACATAGACACTCATCTGGTGGCACTCTATCCTATGGAATCCCACTCCTCTTGTGAGACATAGACATTCATCTGGTGGCACTCTATCCTATGGAATCCCACTCCTCTTGATGAGTATTTTTTCACCTCAATGGTAATCTTTCACTCAGAGTGAGCACATTCAGGGTTCAAATGATGAATTTTTAGTCAACTCATTCAGAGAACAGTTTAACTGTTCTAGTGTTAATAAAGTTTCTGTACCAGTGCATTTCCATCAACAGATTACCCACTCATTTTGTCCATCTTTTAACTTGGGGTGCACTTAACCACTTCTGTGGCATCTGTAGACGTCTCCTTTGCACCAGCAGTTAGATCAGTGTTAGGCATACCAAATCTTTTCATTGTATGGATTGGATATAGCACTTTTTCTTTTGCAAATAAAAATTTTCTCCTACTAACTTTTGGAATGTTGAAATTTTTTTTTGTCTGTTGCACACTTAAATCTAGCCAAAACCCCTAAATAACTGTAGAACATCCATACCAAGAAGAATTAAAGGAAAATCTTCTGATTTCAGTTTGTACCAGTAATAGGTTGGATTTACATTGTCATGAGACTAGAACTTGAGTAATCATTTACAAATAAAAGATAACACTAACTTTAAATTTTTGTTAGCATATAATTCTCAGACAGCTACAGCCTGCAGCTTATGAGATCCCTTCTCCCTATGCCTTGTAAGAACATTGAAAAGCCTGGCGAGAACTTACATGTTAATTTAAAAGCCAGAGCTGCAGGAAGAAGGGCAAGCACAATGGGATAGATAAAAACAATATGTCACATTGATTCTTTAAGACTGGTTGACTAGAATGTAAAAAACAAACCTCCCAGAGAAGTGGAGAAATCGAAAGTCAAAAAAAGACAAACTGGAATAAAAATGGCTTCAAGACACAGGGATACACTGGCAGAGAACAAAAATCAAGGAGATGATTTTCCAGAAGAGCATATTTACATTAATATCAGCTTTCACACTCTTAACATTCAGCTAGATTGAAGCAGCAGAAAACATGATGAAAAGTAGATTCTTGACATGATATTTTTGCTTTGTTTATATTGATCTAAATTGATTTCAGAGAAAAATATGAGTTTTATGATGATGTAATAAGTGAACTGTCAGTCACATTTTTCACAAATATATCTTTCTTATCTAACATTTTCATGAGGCAACCTTTTATACAAGCAGAAAATACAAAAATGCTGCCTTCCCACCCAGTATGAGATGCAATGAAGATTCTTGTTGTACAAGGAAAAAATGGAAACCTAAAACATTGCCAGAATTTGCAATAAAGAGGTTCATGATGGAGGAAAACAATGAAACCTTCAGCAAAAAAAGGAAAAAAGATTTTATACACTCACTCTATCATGGAACTGGATCTGATTAGCTTTTAGTCTTTGAAACTGAAAAAGCATGTGAAAAGGGGAAAGGTCTCTGGAGAAGCCATGTGAATGCAGGAGAGAGGAACTGGGAGGCCAAGGGTGCTCACTCTGGAAGCATGCTCTCCCCTGCTTACAGAAAGATACCACAGATCTCTGTGCCAGACTGGGATTGGAGACTGATTGTGTGTTTGCAAAAAAGTAAACAAGTTTTGAAAGGAATTTGCTTCACTTATTTTCAGTCTATCTTTCTGGAGAATTCAGGACCAAGGAGAAATGAAAATGCACCTTCTCAAAACAGAATTGATTTTTGTTGCAAAGAAGAATAATATTAGTTTTAAAAGCTTTCTTGTATCCCAAGTTTTTCTTGAGCTTCCATGATTTGATGATTCAAAATATCTAAGAAACACATGTACAGGAGAAAAGTAACTTAGTCTGGACTGCAAGCATCTCAGGTTTTTAAGCAGAGGTGAGGAACCAGAAGCTACAGGCTTTCCTACACTGTCTAAGCAGAGAAATGCTTATGTTTGCCCTCTTTTGGAGACTCATGTGTTGAGGCCCTGAGAGGAACATTTTTGCAATAGCACTCAAATAAAGTATCTTACTCATGATGATATCATAACAACAACAGGACAATTACAATTTGCAATCTAAACCTTGAAGTGAATTTCCCTAAACATTTTCTTCCTGGTGCACACTCCATATAAGACTACAAGAGGTTTTAACCTCAAAAAACACATTTTTTTAATAAAATGTAAATTAGAATAATTTGCTTTTTTTTCAGAAAAAAAATGGGTAAGAGAGAAAGGAAAAATAGCAACAAATTTAAACAAAAGTCTATTTTTGTCTTCCATGTCTCTGCAAGGAAGGAATTCTAGTACTTTCAAGGACTTTCAGCAACCTCTGGTCTCCACTCTAAGAAATGTTTCTTTCTGTCTCCTTGAAGACCTGGCCCTCTCTTCTCCATTCCACTCACTGGACTCTCCCCAGCTCCTCAAAGAACAAGGGCTGCTGAAAAAGGACAGGAATCAGATAACAAAGCAGAGGAAGAGCATATTTGCCAACAGCCTTACTAATTTAGTCAGTAGCACCTTAAACTTTTTTTGAAGGGGTGTTGTAGATCAAAGCAAAAGGGAGGAACAGTGGACTGCAGTTTGAATGGGAGTCATTAATGGATCCTTGTAGTATCCTGGGGTGCATTAGGGAGATCACTGACAGCAGGTTGAGAGAGGTGATCCTGCTCCTCTACGCTCCCCTGGTGAGGCCACATCTGGACTGCTGTGCATAGCTTAGGTTCCTTAGGATAGAAGAGATATGGAGCTCCTAGAAAGGGTCCAGTGGAGGACTACAAGGATGATGAAGGGACCGGAGCATCTCTCTTGTGAGGAAAGGCAAAGGGAGCTGGGCCTGTTCAGGTTCAAGGAGAAACGACTGAGAAAGGACATCAACAATGTCTGTCAGTATCTGAAGAAATGGGTCAGAGAATGGAGCCAGGCTCTGCTTAATGGTGCCAAGTAATAAGTCATGACACAAGGAGCAGGAACTGATGCATAGGAAGTTTCACCTGAAAATGAGGCAGAACTTTTTCTGTGCATGTGGCTGAGCACTGGAACAGATTGCCCAGAGAAGAATGTGCTGCAGGATGACCCTGCTTGAGCAGGGAGGTTGGGCCAAATGACCCATTGTATTCCCTTTCAACTTTACCAATTTTGTGATTCTGTGATCAGATCAGATTTCTAGGCCAAATCAACAAAGTGAAGCCAGTTCATCAAAGGATTATTCCTGTCTACTTGGCTCTGCTGAGACAACTTCAGAAGAAATATGTCCAGTTTTGCATTTCTCTGTACAAGAAAGTCAAGATTACCAAGTCAAGATTAAAGCGCATTTATGAGAAGAGGCCAAGGAAGTTGACATCATTCAACTTAAAGAGAAGGCTAAGGAATTATCTAATGCTGTCTTTAGCTACCTAAGAGGTGTTTAAGGAAAGGACAGAGACAGACTCTGCTTGAACATTATGAAGGAAGAGCAGGTCGTGGACATTGCAACAGAGTGAATTCCAGTGAGCTAGAAGGAAAACTATTTCACCACAAAGGTCAAAAAATACTGCAAGAGGTTGCCTAGTGAAGTTGTCAAAATGACCTTGGGGATATATGAAATTGGTGAAGATTCTCTAAAACCTGATCTGAATTAAGAGTAATTCCTGTTTTGAGTACAGATTTGACACCTGGTGTTCATTCCAACTTTTTATTTGTATTAATCATCATTGAACTGAAATCAGAAAGGCTTAGGTTGTTGAAGGAAAGCAGATAATTTCCCTTTTATATTTATATTCACAGTTCCTGTTTGCAATTTTCTGTTACCTGGTGCTCAAACTTGAAACAAAATATTTCAAAAAATGAACAATTTCATTCAATCCTAATTAAAAATACTGTGTAGAGAAGAACAGAATAGGAAAAAGTAGTTGAAGTAGCATCCTGATGCTTTTGTACTTTCATACTTGAACACAGATAAAACTGCCTTCAAAGTATCTTTCGTTCATTATTTTGTTCATGATTAGTCTTTTGAAATAATCTACATCTATTTCCTTCTGAACTGCAGCAATGAAGGAGCTTATTTCATTGCTGCAAAGAGCACACCTCATACTAAGTAGAAATGGTATAATATTTTAAAGGTGCTTCTAACATTAGATCACTTTGAGTCTTTCTTTTATTATTTTCCATATTACTTTTCTCAGTCAGGGTTCATTCTAAGTTCTTCTAAATTCTTTCTGGATATTATATAACTTTGATAGGCTATTTTCCTGCGTCAATTATTTTTAGACTTTCATGTAAAGCCCTACTGACCTTTTATATTCTTTCAGTATTTATTACTACATGACATGTATAACCTTTGGTTATACATTAATTTAGCCTTAAACACTCTATTCTCTTCCCTGCATTTTCACCATGTTATTATTCCTCTCAACTTGCCCTGAGAATTTCATCTTTTTCAAGATATGAATTCAGTTATACATTCTTGCAACTTCTTTAGTTTCAGTGTGATATATTTAACCTAATTCCATTCATTTCACTAATCCTTAAAATCATATTGAAATGATTTTTTTTAACATTTTTCAAACAGTAGGAAGCATTGCTCCTTTAGGTTTTGTAGTTGTTAATTCTCTTAAACATGAAACCAGATTTTACTCTATAAGGTACAAATGATCGTGTTCATATCTCAGCTGCAAGGCCAAGATATATTATAAGACAATTAATTATATCAATAATACTTGTTATATGGTTTGATTTTTAGTTATGCATCCCTAAAGTAAAGTGTTGTTTGTATCTGGGCATAATCTTTGTGCTGAGTTTACAACGTTTCAGGACTGAGACAAGAGACTCAGATTTTCCTGACCTGCCTGAAGCTTTGTTTCCCTGGATTTAACAGTGTTAGCAATTTCTTTGAGAGACCAGGTGGAGTCATCCTGATGGAAGGGCCACTACCCATTTGGGAGGTGTTGATCCACACAGCCGTTAACCCCAGTGATGTAGGTGTGTGCTGTGCTATCAGTGTGCCTTTCCTGATGCCCTTTCTGTGACCAACAAATGTTGATGACTCCCTTGGCAGACATTGTCCACAACGACACAGAAACTCTGATGAGTGGAGATACAGCAGCATAGACTGACAAAAGATCAATTAAGTTCATATTGTTTCCCCTGGTCCATGTGGCTGAGCAATACTTGACATATAGCTCTGGCTCCAGTCCTCTTTGTTCTTCCCATAAAGCCCTCAGACTTTTTTTTATATACTTAATATTTGGTCGCCTGTGTCAAATTTGTGCTATCACTTTACTTCTTACTCATTCTCTGAAAAGAAGTCAATTCACTTGCCTTCATTACCTTCTGGGTGTATATAAATTGCAAATATGATACGTGCATGTTTGAATAGGTTTGTACATATGAGTATATTCTCATACAAAGTAAAAACAGGAAGGAGACCAGATATTCAAAAGTTACAAACTTATAAATAGATATGTATGTGGAATGTATATATGTGTGTTTATATATTTACACACACACATATATATACACACAATGTATGTGTACACGCAAGTGTCCATGTGCGAAAAATGTTTATGTATTAAAATACATTCTTACATAATAACTTTTTGCAATTTAACTTGCAATGCAAAAATTAGGAAAAAAATAAAAGTTCTTATGTGATCAAGTCCTTATGAAGTCAACAGCTAAAACATAATTTCTCAGCCAGTTATTATGTTTCCAAATATTTGCCTCCCACAGTCTCATATGTTCTTTTTTATATGCTACCCATATATCTACTAACTCATTCAACTTCAATTAAATGAATTACAAATCTCCAGAGCACCCTAATTAGTGAAATATACTTCACCCAATCTATCAATTATTATTTTGAACATCTCATAATATCACAGCTAGAAAAACACTCAAGTGAAAACTAATTAATTACTATCAACCAAATAAAGATATTTTTACATCTTAAATACCATCACACACATATAATTAACTAATATATTTTAAATGGGTAAATTACATGCTGAAAAACCATATCAAGCAAAAGGTAAGTGTTAAATCTCCTTTGCAGTTAAATAATCATTATGAAAAAGCAGAAACTAATATAGAAAAAAACCCCAATAGACCAAACAATAATAATTGCAACTGATGCAGTTGTGTAGGCATTGTTTATGATGTCTCTGCAGGAAAGATTTGGGAATATGAATCCCAAATTCTCTGTCACTTGCAACATGAGAGAAGGTTTGACCACTCAACAGGTTTGTCACCGGTGATTTCTATCTCTCTGTGATTTTAGCGATAAGATTAATGAGAAATAGAATTTATCACATTTAACCCCACATTTAACAGAATTTATCACAGTTCACCCTAAGTCTTGGTAGGTTCTCACAGTAGTCAGAGGGATTCCACTCCCATTAATACAGTCTCCTTGACAGATTTGAACACTAAAACCAAAATTGAAATTGTTATTTTTATGTTCACATCTCTAATAGATCCTTGCTAATATTTCTGTTTCCACTCCATTAGCCAAAGATAAATAATGGATCAATATTCTCTGGTCCCAATCATTTAACAGTGGAGGAAAGGGGAGGGGGGTGGGGAGAGAACATGACTTTCAGACGCAGAGGAAAGCCATTTTCAGTTAAAGAAATGTTTCTGTCTCAAAGCCCTGAAAATTACACTGGCTTTCAGTTCCAGAGTATCCTTCCTTATCTGCTACCATATCTGCCTGAAGGAAAATCCTTTCTTCCATCAAACTATTCCAACCAAGACAACAGGTTACAGCCAACTGTGTTAATGCAGATGCTGTATAGGGAGATTCCGAAATATTGATCAAAGGAAACTTTATTCCAAAAATGACTTTTTCTAGCTTAATTCAAACTTACTTATCTTCCTTCACCCTTATATCCCGCTTTTCTATTTTAATTTTACATTGCATAAATACCTTTACATAATTATAATTTTTTAAATCTCAAACTCGCAACCTTTTCCCACCTGCACACCTAGCAGATGAAATATACCATTGAAAATGAATTTAGTTTCGAATCTGGAAACAAATTCTGCCACTGAGTTGTGCAAAAGAATCATGTGATGTGACATTTGTATGCAAATTTAATTTAAAAATTGACCATAACTCACTCAGAGGCAGAGTACTTGGACAATAATAATTGCATAATTAAAAAAAAAAACCCTGAATGAAGATAACATTAAAGAAGTAGAATATTGTATATGAATATAGACCAAGTGGACCTAGGCTCAGAAAAATCTCAGATTTCTTTTAACAACTTCCTGTTTTACAGTGGTATTTATCCAAGGTGGAGTTAACACTAGAAGTAAATATATGAGGATAAAGTTGAGTTTGACTATATTACTCATCAGTATTCTCACCTTTATTTCAAAGGACTGTGCAATAATTTGATTTTATATTTGACAATATGCAATAATTGAGTTGTCTGATAATTTTAAAATGAGAGCACATAGAAGAATTGATTTTGCTTCCAGTTGCATTAATTTTGCACTGAAGTGATACAGCAGATAAACACTGTATAGGTTATTTTCTGTTTTAAATTATACAAGTGTCTTCATCATCTTCACTTGAATGAAATAACACCACGTCATAGAGTTTGTCTTATCAGAAACAGTAAAATAAAATTATGCTTAGAAGATGTACATCTAATTGATAAAGCTCAATTTATAATTTTCATAGTTGAAGCAAATCCCAGAAAAAAATACTGGTTTCCTTTTAAACTTTGAGAACTGAGAGTCTGAGACAAAATTTGTGATGAAGTGTAAAGCAGAGACAATAGAAGGAAATAAGATGAAGCTAGAAGGAAATCAGCTGAAACATGAAACACATTTAATGAGATAATATTCATAATGTTTTTTTTATTTAGGGAAACTATGAAACAATCATACATTGGTTTGGTCCCTACAAAATCAGAGAACATTTTTTTTTCATTGATTTCAGAGGTTTTTTTGGGCATGGAACCTAACTTCACTTATACTGTTAAGTTTAGATTTTGTTTTTGTAGTAATGGGCACACACTCTGGAGAAAAAGATAAAAGTGGAAGAAAATAAGTGATTTTTTATGCCTGAACAATTCTATGATGCTCACAAATTTACTCCATGGGAAGACTTTTTTCATATCTGCCAGTTTCAAATTACATTCCTGTGCACCACTACAGACTGTAGTTTCCCTGCGCTGGATCGTTTATATTCATACAGCATGTCATAGTCCTATCAAAATTGATCAAAAGTTTGGAGAATATAAAATCTACTGCCATTCTCAACTGCTACTCTGAATCCATCATTTGCAAATATGAAGAAACACTGGTGTCAATATTCCAAAACAGGAACCTTACTCTGTTGGCTTCTATGGGAACTGCACATTTTCTAGTGACATGCCACTTGTATATATAATGAATGATTATGTGAGGAAATTGTTGTTCTTTACACAGGAACTCACTTGAAAACATTTTGATGGAGGAAAAAATGCAAATTTTTTTTTTACATTTCTATATAGATGTTATACTAAAGGCAAAGAGATTGAAATCCTGTAATTATTCTGATGTGATGTCTATTAGAGTTTGCATTATGCATTATGTAGCTATCTTAATGCAAATGGGATTGGTGGCTAATTCTACTAGTTCTGATAATTATTCACTGAAAATTCAGTTCAATTATTTTTCCGTTCAATGCTCTCTATCTCAAAAAAACCCAACAAACAAGCAAACCCCCCAAACAAACAAACAAAGAAGCCCCCCAAAACAAAAAAAAAAGCCACACCAAAAAGCAAAAGTAAGTAGCAGAATGTATATAAGTCTAGGAGGATGGTTATTCGAGGGTTCTTGACTATTGGTGAAGCTGGGCCAATCTCATTGACTTGAGGACCAACAGAAGTCAGGAATTCCCAGTATGGCAGTTCCAGCTTGAGTCTGAAATTATGCATAATAGAGAAAATAGTGAAAATATTGAATTTTCTGTTTAAAAAGAAATAACTTGATAGAAAAAGAAGGAAAGACTAATAAAGAACTAAGATGGCAATGTGAAGCGTGAAATTATGTGATTTTTCTGGTTTATCAACATAACATGTTTCTGGATATAATCAGTCAGGAATTATATAAAATCTGGAGCAAGATTAAAAAATTTGAACATTCATTTCATTTTTTTAAGGAAATCAAGAGCCAAAAAGAGTGTGAGGAATTTTAAGGAATTGTAAAAAAGCGGGGAGGGGGGAAAGAAATAATAAGTTGACAGATGCACAATTACATGAAAAATCCAATGTGTTCATGTACATTATGTAAAAACAATTTTAAAATAAAGAAATAAATATAATTTTTTTTTGTTCTTAACAGCTGAATTCCAGTAATTCCAAGGTGACCTTTTATGGAGAATGTAAAATTCAAAAAGGTGTAGCAAGCAGGCATTACCATACAGATTGTCCGGAGTAATGCTTCAAGAAAAAAAGAAAAAAAAGCAGCCAAAGAGTTCTGTACTCAAGCAACAGTCATGCTTAAACTGTGTGGATGAGTTAGAGACAATATTATTTTAAATAAGTTGTAGGCCAGACAATAATCCACAACTGAATAATCAAAGCACTCAATCAGAAGTTTCAGAATTTCAATATTTCACTCAGTCCACCTGTCTGCTCAAGGCCAGATTAACTATGTGTTGTGTCACCCTGATAGATGTTTTGCTAACCTGTTAATAAAGATATCCAGTTCTGGAAATGCCAGGCAATCCATCCCAGCGCTTCACTATACTGCTTACTATAATATTTTCCTTCATCTTAAATCTTTCTTCCTGAAATATATACCTATGAATTTTGTCCTATTCATCATGATCATGAAGAAGAGATTATTCTTTTCTCTCTGCAGGAATCTTTTTTGGTTGTTTTTACATACTTGAAATCTATTGCCTTATTTCCTATCCTCTTCCCTTCTTCATGCTAAACAAAAGAAAATAAATTCCATTTTCTATCATAGATCACATTTTCAAGACATCTTGAATATTGTCATTGCTCATGACTTCAAGAAATCTATGTCTTTCCTGGAATACTCTTTTCCTTTTGCTTTAATCAGTAAAAGCATTGTATTGCATCATATATTATTTTGTAGGCTAAACTAGTAGGCCATACAACCTAGAATGGTACTAAGGAAATAGTCCACTTTCTGTGGTTTTTTGCATAATGTGCCTAGTTCAGACCTATTTTTTGCTTCTCTAGACCTAGTACTAATTTTCTGCATAAGTCCTGGTAATAGAATCATGGAATGTCCTGAATTGGAAGGAACCCACAACAGTAATTGAAATCCAGTTCCTGGCCCTGCACAGGACAGCCCCAAGAGTCACGCCGAGTGCCTGAGATTTTTGTCTGAATTCTCCTTGAGCTCTGTCAGTCTTGGTGCTGTGACCACTTCCCTGGGGAGCCCGTTCCAGTGCCAAACAACCCTCTGAGTGAAGAACATTTTCCTAACATCTAACCTAAATCTCCCCTGACACAGCTTCAGGCCATTCCCTTGGGTCCTGTCCCTGGTCCCCACAGAGCAGAGATCAGTGCCTGCCCCTCCTCTTCCCCTCACAAGAAGCTGTAACTGCAGTGAGGTCTCCCCTCAGTCTCCTCCAGGCTGAACAGACCAAGTGACCTCAGCTGCTCCTCACACAGCTTCCCCTTCTAGGCCTTTGATCACCTTCATAGCCTTCCTTAGAACACTCTTTAATAGTTTATCATCTTTCTTATGTTGTGGCACCCAAAACTGCCCCAGCACTTGAGGTGAGGCCACTCCAGAGCAGAGCAGAGCAGAGCAGAGCAGGACAATCCGCTCCCTTGCCCGGCTGGTGTTGCTGGGTTGGCCCTCCTGGCTGCCAGGGCACTGCTGGCTCATATTCAGCTTGCCATTGACCAGGACCCCCAGGTCCCTTTCCAAGGTGCTGTCCTCCCAGCTCTTGCCTCCAGTCTGTATGAACAACTGGTGAATTGTTCCTGTTTGTATATTTCTTTAACTGCTTCTGGCTAGGATCCTTGCACATAACCCCACTGAACAGCGCCATGGTTTTACACACATTATTTTCTAATTTGTTAGAACAACATTGAATTCAGTCTAAATTTACTGGTATCATAAAAAATAAAGTGTGTCTCTATTACACTGAATATTTGTTTATTCCCAAAAGCCAGAGCTGATCTCTTTAGGATCTCACACAGTATACAGTTCATACAGGGTACAGTTCTCCAAACAGTTTGTATACACCTTCTAATCCTTTCACTTAGTTATCCATAAGAATGTCCTCTGAAAAAAATATCAAAAAGCTTTATTATGTTCAAGACATAGCTTGCCTACATTTCCCTTTATCCAAAAAGGCTGGAAGACTGTGACAGGAGGACATCTGTCTGGGTTGACATATTTGGTTCATAACAAATCCCCACTGGCCATTACTCATCTCTTACTCTGCCTTAAGTATTTCAAAACAGTTTGATTGCTTTGCTCTTCAGCTGATATATACAGAGTCAGATTATATAAGTGTACCAGGAAGCTCAGATAAGCATTTGATTTACTTTAATACTACTGCTATCTAAAAATGGATTGGCCAAGACAGACAACCTCATCTATGCAGCATTTTGGTTTTAGATCCTTGACTTCTTTTTTATTTCTCTCATGGTTAAATTGAGCGTAATTAAATCATATGGTTATTAATTTTTCAACTTCCTTTAAAATCTCACATCCTTAAGCCAAAACATGTTGCATTCAGTCCTGATATCACTTTCAAAAAGACTCAGGAAAAATGAAATCATAGCACCTCAATGATACAGAAATGTTAAAGTCTCTCTATTTTTGAGATTGGTAGTGTCTTTTTCATAGATCTTACACTGTAACAGTAATGTCTGGGCTCTTGTAGTAGGAGACTTTGTAATAATTCTGTGCCCAGGCAAGATCTTCAGCACTAGATCTGTTTATTTATTGCTGTGAAAAAACTAAGATGAGGATAATTTACCTTGCACTTAGGCATAGAAATTGATCCTTTTTCTTTGGTATAACATTTATAATCCCATTCTTATATGCAGAACATATTTTTAGGTCAACCTGATTTTTTTCTGATATTAGTTTTGAAATTTTTATAAGTACATACAATACTGAAGAGATAGCTATATGGATTTGGGGTTTAAAATTTTAATTTACTGAAATCCTATGTAAAAGGTCATCATGCCTTTAAGAAGCCAGTATTTGCATGTGTTTATTTCAGCAATACACCTGCACAAACCCAACAGGCACAGGGCAGAGATAATACACTCTGGAAATTTTTCAGTGCAGCTAGAAAGCCACTGTTTAAAAAAACCCAATAGCATATTGTGAAAGTTGTTCTGAGTTAGAGGCCAGTTATAATGTATAGTTAAATAGAAGTTTATCAGGTTTTCTGCAATAAGAAATGCTTCCTAATTATAAACTTTTAGATAACTAACCCCAAATTAACATGCCCAGAATATAAATTTTGATCCAGCAATCTACAAGATTTTAGTGTCTCTGAGATACTAAATTAAATAATTTCTTGAATTTCACTTCAAATTATTTCCTTGTGAATGGTAGTGTATATAATTTCATATACATAAGCCATTAACAAAAGAAATTACTAGTATCTGTAAAATCTATTACCACCACCTCATTGCAATTTTCTTGAGGGTTTTTTTGCTGTTGTTGTTTTTTCTATCTGTTGCCTAACATTTTTGAGAAAAAGAAACAAATGATGATTAACTAACCTGAGTCTCAAGACAGATTTGTTAAATTTTTGCATTGGTATAACATCCCAAAATAATTTCTGAATGTAACCTCCAGTTTGCAGTTTTCTTGAGACAACGGTCTGCTTTTTAAGTGTGGTCTGAGGTTAAATGTTTTGGAGATTATGAAGCACTTCACTACTATGATCATGAAGAAGCAGATACATCATATTAATATGATGGACAAACAATATATTAAAAAAAATTTAAAAACCCAAACCCTGCACCTTTTAACTAGTAATGCAGAAAAATAAGAATTGCAACTCCAGTTGAATCTCTCAGTCTTACAAGCAGTATGACTTAGGCAATTAACATTTGCAGGCAATTTCAGACATATCCATAATGTAGTCAAGCTGTGATTTGGGGTCTGGCTTTTTAAGGCCGTGTGACTGCAGTGTCAACTTGCAGCACTGTGGGGGTGTCTTGCATGGTAGGAGTTATTTGTGTCCACACTGCTCTGGATGCTCTTCAACACAGCAACATGCCACCTGCAATTTAAATGAGCATATTCAGGGGCCTAGTTTAATCCAGGTAGAAATGAACAACAAAAGAACAAGTAATCAGCACTTGAGCTCTCTGCATCATCAGGACCAGGTGAAACATTTCCATCCAGGCCAACAAAAAATACATCAGACTAATTTTTCCAAATTACTGTGCAAACCTTTAAAAATACACAGGGTATTTAGTCTTGTAATGGTGTTTTAAGGTCATGTATTTATTTCTGGGCATATTTTTAAGGACTGATGTAAAGGACTGATATCAGAAGATATTATTTACAATCCTCTCTGTACAGTAAATTGGAAGTAACTGGACCCTCTTTGGAGCCCTGTCATGAATGCTTCTCACCCAATGTTATTCATTAATGTAAATAATTACAAAAAGATTTCTAAGTGCTCTGAAAGGTCTACCAACTTAAGAGAGAAACAAATTATTTGTCACTTTAAAGGAGTTAAGATTTTAAGGCAAGGCAGGGATCTCTTCTTTCCCCCCAAACTAATTCCTTCCATAATAAAATCCACACTACTTTCCACATCATTCATTTAAACAAGATGAATTTGCTTCCATTGTGTGATATGCCCTTACCTCCCTTTGCTCTCACTCAGCTTTTTCCCCTTCCCCTGCATCAGCTGTGGAGGTCATCCCAACCTGGATAGTGAGCTGAAATAGCAGGACTCAGCAGGCACAGATGACAGAGCAGTAAAGAGTCATTTCATTTTCCCCATTAACCTGTCTCTGCCTCTCCACCAGGGTTCCCTCTGCAACAAAGAGCTGTTAAAAAAGACAGCAGTTGGACTTAATAGTAGTAAGTTTGGTTAACCCACATAAAGGAGAGATTGTGGCCTAGTCTGGCCTATGGAAGGTCTTTGCTTCAGCGGCACTCTGTGAAAAGGAATATTTAACACGGAAACAGATGCAAGTGATATAAAAGGAAATTATCTAATTCACTAAACTATGATAACGAATCCTCTGTGTCGCTGATATTTTCATCAGCTCCCTCTCACATACATATTGCTCCATTAAATGTTCAAGCTGCCATCATGCCTGTGATTTTGTTAAATTGATTCATGCTCAAGACCACCTATGAATGTAATTTTTTACTATTAAAATGGTAAAATACAACCTTTTTATTGTACCAAGTAACTTTATCTCTTATTACATAAATGCATATTTATTACATAAATGCACAACTAAAAAATCTGTTTTCCTATAGCTAATAAAAGTATAAGATACCAAATAGCAGTCAAGAAGATAAAATCAGAATCAGTTATAACTCTGTAACTGAACATTTCAGCCTGAAGTTTTGTAATTCTATATTACAAGTTAAATAAACTTTCTCTTTTGCTTTCAGTTGATACTGTTTATTTACTTTGTAATGAATTAGATAAAAAAAATGTGAAAAGAAATTTTTGTTATGGATAGTAATATTACAAAACTTACTATGCACTAATGAAGAGACCCTGACATGCACAAGGAAGAAATTCTGTGCAGCGATAGCAACATGGTTTATAGCACAGAATCTGCTGGAAAAGCAGATTCTTCAGTCTCTCTGTATTTTGTCCTTTATCCTGAGGCAAACTGTTAGTGAGAGGATTTTAACTTCAGAGTCTTTAGTTGTGCCAGGGTACATGAGCCATACAAAATGGTGGGGGCAAAGACACCTCAATCATGTTGGCTTGCTACAAGACATCCAACACCAATCCACCTGGGGTCCACAGGGGGTATTCTGAGATCTGGGTTTGCTCAGTCTGAAGAAAAAATCTTACTATATTGCCTGGAACTATACAATGCAAGGAGGGATGTAGTGAAAACAGACTTTACAGTGTTGCATGGTGATGGGAAGAGGCAGCAAAAAAAGCTTGGACATAGAGGAGGAAAGGCTTTTTTGTTGTGAGATTTGCCAAACCCTGTCACAGGTTGCCCAGAGAGGGAGTGGATTCTCTGTCTCTGCAGATATTTGAAATGAGACAAGATGTCTCTGAGCTGAGCAATGTGATCTCAGTCAGCTGTGCTTTGAGGAGCTACAGACTTTGAGCATTCCTTACAGTATACCGGGTTTTTCCATTCTGGGGAAAGACGATCCTGACTGCAAAGATAAAGACAGCATGATTTTACCCTTTGTCAGAGCTGAATTCTTACATTGCCTATCTCTATACAAGCGAAAGGAAAGGTAATGTTCAGTTTCAGGTACTTGTTGGGTGCTGCAGAAAAGGCAACGGATGCCAGCAGCTCATGGGAAAGTTCAGGGGCAAAGTACGACTTTTATCATCTATGGTGTTGCCCTACAACAACATTTTTGAACTTCTACTAAGCTGATGGGTTTTTTTTGAAAAACATGACAATGTCTACTGAAGTGACACCTACTCAATTAATCTTGTAGAGTGGAGGTGGGTTTTCTAATGTCTTTAATCTATAGCAGTAGCTATGACCCCAGCCAAATATGCTGTTTATTCTGTTGTTTTTTTCCCTTCTAATCTGGAACTTTAAATAATGCCACACTTGCAGAGATTATTTTTTAAAGCCTCCATAAAAAACTATGATTATTGGGTAACAGTATTGGGAAAAAAAAAATACGTGCACACATACAACTGAATTCAGATTATTTTCCTAGTAGTGGCAGGAGAAGACTATAATAAGGAAGAAAATAATTCATTGCCTACCATACAGTCTGATGAGAAGTGTAAATTTGAAGAGTGAAGTCAGGAAGGGTGGACTGAAATTGTAGGCATTCACATATTGACATTGTTTATTTGTATGAATGTATATATATTTATATATATGTGTATGTTTATATTATTTACAGAGATGAAAATATTCCCCTTTAGAAACTGCACCCAGAAAAGGTAGGTACAAATGAAAACTAGGTGCATAAATGCATCTTAATCTTGAAAGGCAAGGACAAAAAAGGGAAAATGTGAAAACTAAAAACACTGTTACAAATGACAATGAGGAACCCTAATTCCCAGTTTAATATTTTTCCTTTATCCTCTTCTTTCTACAAAAAATATAAAGGACTATATAAGAATTTTTGTAAGGCTAAGTTACCGGCTAAAATTAATGAGATGATAATCAGGTTTTAAATTAAAAACTGTCCTCTCAAGAGATGAGAATCTTGTTTGCAATGAATTTAGATGGTAAGTGGGGAAAAAGTTATCTTGTTGGTGTTTGTACCCAATCCTCAGAGATCTCATGAGCTTCAATTTTGTTTTGCTTTAATTGCAGTGGGAGATGTTAACCACTTTGTGGGACCAGATTCTCTCAGTGTGATATTTATAAAACAGTATCCTTGATATAAAAAAATTGAAAAATTCTTGGCTATATAAATAATCAGAAAGCCCTAATAGACTTAAAGTAAGCTACAACTATCTTAAAGTTAACCAATAATATCTGGGCTTATAGATGGCATTGATATATAGTAATATATTTAGGCTCTGGAAAGGCAGTGGCTCTTTTGACAGAAGAAGATCTTACAAATTCATTGAGTCATTGTCTTCTGAGAAAGGTACTGAGTTCTCATTAATTATGTACCCTGAGGGTTAATCTTATGAAACAACTAGTCGCAACCCTGTGGTAGTTATTTCCTATTTAGTAATGTCTCCTCCAATGTTAAGAATTTAAAACAGAATAAATTGCTTTGGGACATCAGAGATGTAAACACTCTCTGAATTAGGTGGGGTTAATTTTATTTTTTATAAATAAATAAATGCACTTTTTTTTGTTATGAGTTCAAGGGTTGAAAACCTGCCCTCATAATTTTTACACATTTTAGTTTGAAGTGATTCTTTAAGTATGATGAGCTGAAGAAATGTCTCCAATGATCTTTGAAGACAAGAAGTTGGTACCAAAAATCCCTGTCAGCAGAGTTCAACAATCCATCCATTTCTGTCTCCAAGTAGAGAAATAATATGGAAAAGAAACAACTGAGTCAATTAACCCAATCATCCAGCCTGCCCCAGAGCAACAAAATTGTCTTTCCATATACAGAAAAAAAAAGTACCTCAGTTGCACTAAACCCTTGAAACACTGCAGTTCAGCAGGCACCCCCAAATTCCATGGGCAGTGCAGAACAAGGCAGGAATATTTGTCTCATTTGAAACCACAGCTAGTCATGAATATATCCAGTTTTATATGAATATTTTTAATTTCCTACTTTTGCATTAGTCAGTGTACTACTGCACAGAAGATTACATGTTGTCTAAATTATTTAGGTATTACAGTTGAGAGAAAAGTGTTAATTGAGAGAGGGGAACCAGCAAAGAACCATTTTGGTGAGCAAGTTTCCATGAAAGGAGGTAAAAATACAGTATATTTTTACCTATTATAATTCTACTGTTTTTATGAAAAAGAGCAAAATATATTAAATTGAATCACTGAATATCAGTGGAAATCTGTGAAAGCCTTAGTAATGATATTTGGCTGTCTATAGCAGCAGTTTGCCCTGATATTTGCCAGAGTGTCACTAGGACTCTGATGAGATGTAAAGCAACATTTATTTGAGTGACAATTAATTTGTGGTGAATGAAGCTTAGTTAGTTCATGGCAAATAGTCACTGCTGAAAGTCTTTTAAACTTTTTAAAAGGACAGTAAAGAGTTGCAAATATGAACTCCAGAGTAAGGTATTAATTCTAATATTTTATATCCCTTCTTTGCTTTTCCTTTAGGAGACAATAAAATAAATTCCAGTATTTCAGGAATACTTTGCATCACCATAGTAAAGATGGTGAAAGATTTCCACAATATTTGGAAAAGGAAAAAAAAGTAGATGAACTGAAGTGTTATTCCACAAAATTTAATTTGTCACAGGAATACTCTCATGATTCCTAGAAGACCAAACAATATGACCATAGTGTGAAGACAGAGAAACAGATAGGAAACAGATTACAGAAGGAATAATTTTTACTCTCTACACTAAGGATAAGCAGGCAAACCACGTAGTACTTCTGGCCAAATAAAGACCTAGAAATATTGTTCCTATTTGGCATTGTTTCTAATAGTAGCTTTTTTAGTACAAATTCACAGTTAAAGGCACTTTTGCCTGGCTAATGAAATTTTTTTTTAAGCAGAAGGAAGAATAGTGAGCTGAAGAAAAAAATATTTGAGAAAGGGATATTAAATGAGGGACAGGAAAAGAATACTAAATCTTACATTATCACATGCCAGGTGAAGCTGTCTGCACATTTCATCAGGATGTCCCTAATTCTTCTGTTATAAAAAGTAGAAATAAGGATATAAATTTCTCTAGGACACTTAAATATCCTCATTTTTTTCATTCTTTCCTTTCTCAATGCCATCTTTTGGCATAAAGTCTAAATGTGCTACACTGTTGCAAAGAATCCCAGAAAATATTTTCTTTATTAAACCAGTCTGTTTTGCAGGAGGTACTGTCAGGAAAAAAAAAAAAAAAAAAAGAAAAAAAATTGTCCCCAACCTCCCAAGATTATTATAATGGCTCATTGTACTACTATGTTGTTCATCAGACAAACCTAATTTAATTTCTTGCCTGGATCACAGTTGGTGCCTTGATTTTGACATGCTGCTCTGGTGGTATTAAAAGACTCTTTCCTTTTGATCAATGCTATTCCCCACTCTGTTCACCTCTAAGGAGTTCTGCATAGTGGCATGTGTGAGCCCTTTGCAACCTGGCACAACTCAGCGTTCAAGCTTCCCCAGAGCTTTTCTCTGTGTAATCACTGCTTGTCAGCAGGGCAGGAAAAAAAAATACTGTGAATGGTGGGGATGAGTACTTTGAGTAGACTGGAGACCAGTAAGGAAAGTTTCAAGAGATTTGCAAGTGTGTATTTTTGGGGGGGAGGGGGGTGGCGTTGATTGTTTTTGGTTTGTTTTTGCTGTTTGGTCTTTTAAAATAACACATAGAGAAGGTTGTAGAGGGGATAAAAATAAGAGGGAAGACCTTGTATTTGGAAAAGTAACAAGGACTTATTTGAAAGAGAGAGAAGCATTACCAGATGAATGGTTGTCTTTTCTCTTATTTGCCATGTTCTTTCACTGTTTTTCCCTGTCCGTTCACTTCTTTACCATGTTCCTTCTTCTGCTTTGCAGGTTCAGAGAAAAATAAATGCAACAACTAGGTTTTGTTCTGCTTGCATTTGCTTCAAGCAGTATACTGGTTTGCTTCAAACTAAAAACTCTCCTTACAAATCTGCTATTTTGTTCTTTTAAAGCCTCACCACTGTCTAAATTGTTTTTTTTTTTTTTTTTACCTCTCAGTTTGCTCACATTTTCCCTTTGTTTGGATCATATTTTATGACTTTTTAAAATGCTTGTATCCTCTAGGACCACCGTATCTACTATCATCTAAGCTTTTGCTTTTTTCTCTTCTTTAAATATAATTATTTTTCTCTTCTTTATATGTTGAGGAGTTTATTTTTACATATTTTGCTTTTCAGTCATGCCCTTATTAAGGCTATTTAAATTCAAAGTTCTTCAGTACATTTCAGATTTTCTTTCTAATGGGATACAAGCCATATTCCCTGCTGCATTTTCCCTAAGAGTTTTTTGACCTTTGAAGCTGCAGTTCAGAATAAGATTATCAGGCATTTCCTGCTTTGGGATGCAGAGGTTATATTCCATCCATACTTATGACATCTAGGTATTCTGCTTCTTCATGTCCACTGAATCAGATAGTGCAGTTTGTGAATGTTAATAGTGGAATTTAATTATTTAGAGTTGTTGGTGTTCCGCCCATTGTGCTGTATACAGCCAAGAGGATGAACTTTGTCATGGTAATTAGGGTACTGTACCCTATCCAAATTAACCATAGATAAATCAAGAGCTCTCCCAATTTGTCCTAACTGATAAATACCTTCCAAGGCAACATATCTGAATCCACTTAAGACTGTTCATCCACTTGTCTACCCTTCACTATCACCATGGCTACTTCTGCTAAGTAGCAGAGGGTGTGCTGGAAGCTGGCTGTGTCAGCACTACAGCTGCATCAGGACTGTCTTTTTCAGGATATGGAGGCAGAATGAAAGAAAGAGTTTAAGGTTATTATAGACATTTCCTGTTTGCTTTGCACATCAACTGTTTCAAAGAGCTGTATTTAGCATGGGTATAGAAAATAGGGGAAAAAATGTTGATTTTTGATATATTTTGAGGTGCTTTTATATACTTTCCATAAGTTGCTGCTTTCATAGACATAAATAGACAAATAATCCAGTTCATATATGTAATTCTGTTCAGATGACATGACTGCCCAAGTAAGCAAGGACTGAAATGAATATTATATTTTTGCCTCTGCCAACCAATTCCTTCTCTCTCTCTTTCTTTCTTTTTTTTTTTCCTTTGCCTTTCTGGAAATAATGCTGTGGAACAATATTAGAGAATCAAATACAGAACAGAAATTATTTTGTTGCCATTACTTATTTATTGGCTGAATACATGGAAACCCTGCTGTGAATATCAGTCCTGTAGTAACAGCATTTTTACGGGCTTATTTGTATATTGAGCACTAAGAGCCTCTGGCCAGGCTTTTAAAAGCGATTTTGATACTGAAACAAGCAAATAGCCACCAAAGTGCGCCAGGTAGGCAACAGTAACATACTCAGAGCTGGCACTGATCTCCCTCTATGCCTAAGCTCCCTAAGGCATCTATGCTTCTGCAGCTGGCATTTTCATAGAAGCCTAACTGTTGCTGCCAACAAATGAGCTGTTGAGAGCCCTAGCACAAGTAGAAACCCCTGGGGCCTTGGGAACAAGATTTGTAATGTAGGCAGGAGAATTTCTATCTTGCCATTAATGTCTGATTTCCTAAGCATCCTCTGAGGCTGCTGAAGAGAGATTATTAGTCCTGAGTGGAATAGACAAATAAGATAGACCGTCCAGAAACCTTCTAATGTCTTAGCATATAAAACGTGTGCCTGAAATCTTACATCTCACAAAACACATGCTGCATGTACATGAGAAAGAGCAGATTACACGATGGGTCATGTGCCAGGGATAAGCTGTTACGGTGGAAAACAGTAGTGATAAAACATCCTTCTGTGTCCTGCCAGCTCATCTCTTCTTCTCTGGCAGCTTGTGCATATCTGAACCTGCCACAGTGCTGCTGCTGGATTCAGGAATTGTGGAAGAACTGGATACTCTGATAAGAGAGTGCTAGAGTGAAACCTGAAGTGAGGACTGTACTCAGTCTATGTGCTTTGCTCAGCTTCTGAAGGTCAATGAGGCCCATGATTTTTAGAATTAGTAGCAGAAATATTTTGTCACCTGTTTTTCTTCCACCCATATCTGAATTTTGGGATGCAGTCCTATGTGGTATGTCATCTGGCTCCTTTTTTCAGTTGGTGGTTATTATAGCAGCATTTAGTTACTGTGTCATGGAAATAACTATTCTGGGGAGCGTGTGCTGTTGCACCACAGGAACTGGAAGCAGCACCCACGCGAGGATGCAGCAATCCCTATCTGATACTTGGGAATCACTGCCTTGAATGTAGCAACATGCCTATTTTCTGCTCTTACCATACCATATCCATCTTTGCTGCCTTTTTGGTTTTGAGAATGTCTCTTGCAATTTTCAAGGATTATTTTTATATTATTCCATAGGTTCTAGCTGTCAACCAGACACAACAAGTGCCATTGATTTTTTTATTTTCTCTCCATAGGATAATTTTTCCATCTATTTCTGGATTTTTTCAGAGACTTGCTCGTTCTTCAATGCTGATGTTGAGCAGCATTTTAGCTGATAGTCTTGTAGCAGCAGTGAAATGGGTATTCTTTTACTGAGGCCTTTTATCCAAGGTATAAAGTGTTCATTCAGTGAGACTGCAAAAATAATTCATAATGTTATTTAAATGGTATTTTCAGTCCATGAATAAAATATTATATCTCATAATACAAATATAAATATTTTAGTATTTTTTAAAAAGTAGACTTTGACCCAAGAGCAACAATTCCTACAAAGATGTACATTTTAAAATTCTTAAATTATTGACTTAAAGTTTCATTTTATGAGATACTGTAGAAGTAAAAAAAAAAAGAAAAATAATAAGAAGGAGAAAGAGCCTAAGTGAATATGTTCACCATTACTCATCTGATTTTTTTTAAAAGAGAACAATTTTTCTCATGTTTGTGTTTAAAGCAATCAAACAAACATAACCTGATTCAAACCTAGGAACTGGAATTTCAGCTTGTAGCCTGCAGCACATTTCTTTAATTGATTTATGAACCTCTGAATTTCACCTGTGAAAGGACTTTGTGGTCTGACATATTCTTCCCTTCTTTTTTCCCCTCATTTCCTCAGAATTATTTTATATCCAATTTAGACTCTTTTTCAGCAGGGGATTTTGCATATGAATTTTGCACGGCTTTAAAACCTTCTTTTCTCTAATGAATATTTAATGATTTTCTTGTTCTCAAAACCCCATCCTTCTTCACAAGAAGGCCCGAGCACAAACTACAAGCCCCTCTGGTATACCTATCAAACATAAAATAGTGACTTTCCAAAAGAACTACCCATGTTTTTTATTAGTGATTGAGAAAACAAAAAGAAAATTTCAAATAATTTTGAAGACAAAAAGAGTATTTAGTAGGGCAGTAATTCTTAGAGGTATAGTCTTATGAGAAGTACAGTTGGAGAAATTTAAGACTTTAATTTGTTCTTGACAAGGTCACTTTTATTCCTAAATTGTTATATGGAATCTGTCTAACAAATTCAGCAATCCCTAAATCACACAACAAGGGTGAATATTGATAATATTTAATGGCAGAAGCTCAGGTCCTGGACTTGGATTTAATAAAAGCTGAGTTTGGTGCTGGTTCTATCCCAATTTTCCAACAGAAGACAAGTCACTTCAACGAATATCCTTAGGTATATAAGTTTTGTTAAAATTAGGTCTTGAGTATCTCTGCATCAACACCTAAACAGTCACTGGGAATTATTGCATTTATCTTCCTCAAAAAGTGTTAAAGGATTAATGAAGGAAAATTGTGATAACGGTTAGTATTAAATTCTTAAAACTGAATGTTTCTTTTTAAATTAGAATAAATAGGAGGGTTGCAGTTAGTTTTAAAATAGAACAGCATCTAACTCTGGAAATGTAATATTACTAGGCTACTAAATTAATATCTCTCTGACATTATAAACATTTTTGAGTATAAACATTTATGGTATAAACATTTACAGTATAAACATTTATGAGTTCACAGGTCTAAGACTAATGTCTTGGTATCCACTCATTGTCTACTGACTTCAGAAATTACTTCAGAGTTTGAAAGCCTTTACTCAGAAACATCCTGGAGATAAAAAGAGACTAGCTGACTTGTCAGCTTGATTTAGGTCAAAGCCAAACCAAAGGAGTGCTAACCCTCACTCTCACAGGCTGTCTTACCTCACAGTTTCATGACCTTTCATGTGGCAGAATTTGTAATTAGAGAAGGGAGTAAAAAGGCTGTTGTGAGTCAAAGCTTAAGGCATTTGTGATTTGAACAATGACACTGTTCCATATTCATTGTGTCACAACAACTTCCATATCAAATTTTAAGTTTGCTCATAGAGTCTGCATGACCCCCAACAGCAGGCCCTGCAAAGTTATTCAAGGTTACAGAATTCAATCTGCTCTTTCTTGTCTATTGCCAATAATTTATAATATATGAAAATATTTCCTTCTTAACACTTCATTATCCTGAGTGATATTTCTCAGATATCACTGAGGAAATAAGCTGGACATTTTTGAGGTGAATTTTTATCTTTGTTTATCCAGATATGGATCAGGATCTTGGGCTGGTTAATATGTAGAAGTTTTGTTGTTGTTGTTTTGTGGGGTTTTTTTGTTTGTTTGTTTGTTTTGTTCTGTTTGTTGGTTTTGGTTTTTTTTTTTTTTTTTTTTGTTTTGTTTTTTTTTTGGGGTTTTTTTTGGTCTAAATCATTCTAAGTAACACATCACATGTCAAAAAAGCTGAGGATTAGATAGTTGAGCAACAGTTTCTGTTCCCTGGCAGTACAGTTATGAAGCTGTGTAGGTTTAAGCCATGAGTTCTCTGAACTAGGACAGAACATTTTACAGAGAATGAAGGCACAGCTGACACTGCCAGAAGATGAATTAATCTGTTGAGCTTCTTGAGCTTCACCCTGGATGGGAAGAGCCCTTTGAGTCAGGTATAGCCATTACCAGCCTGAGCTCCTATTTGTCATTTTGTCACTGATGAGATTACCTCAGTGCTCATCTCTTCTGCTACTGAACAAAATCAAAGAGACTTGTTTAAACTGCTGTGGCTTAATCTGACCAGTCTGACTGTTCCCCTGCTAGCTAGAAGCATCCACAGAAGTGAATGACTGAGAAATATAGCCAATAAAGGCTACATCCTTAAACTGTCTCACATTTATATTGACTAGTTGATTCCAACTGCAAAATCAAACAGATTAAACAGCTGCTGGAAGTGGTGTAAGCTTGCTTGCTTGGCTTTGAACCAAGATGAATTAGAAGGGATCACAGGGTCACATGTACACTCAGAAGTCTTCAACTCCCACTTAATTTTGTTTCCTCTTCTGAATCCAAGATATGTTCACCATCTTCCTGCATAAATGAATTACACCTAGTTTGACATGCAGTTTTGGAAATCCCTAATATTGTAGAGAAAGATGGATTCATTCCTAATTTTTTCCCAAATTAGACAGAAGCCCTGATTCTAAGTATAAAGGGCATGAAAGAATCTGTGCCTCAGAGGATGGTGTGTAGATAAAACAGAAAGCTTAGCCAAGAAGCATAGACATAAAATTCTCTCTGTCCAGAGAGCCTTCTGGCAGAAGTTTTCTCCTCTGTTTGTAGCCCTACCTGCTCTTTCTGATTCATAGGCTTGCACACAACTGTTTTTGCCTTTTGTATTTCTTCAGGACATTTTCAACAGCATCTGCAACAATAGGGCTCAGCCTTCTGCATAACTTCCCTTTCTGTATTGATGCACCTTGGATGGATAGGGTTTCTCTCTTTTATGTTTCTGTAAATTGGGAAGAGAATGTATCCCAATCAGTTAAAAAACCGTAGTAGTATAAATTGGGCTTAGAAGTGGACTAATAACATAAGAGCTCTTAAATTCATAACAAATTTGTAAAATTGCTACAACAAGGCATATTCAAAAATACCATTGTCACACAGATACAGTGTAACATGCTTTTGTTTGAATTAGGAATTCCTTTATGATGTAAAGGGAATGATCATTCCTTAGTGACTGTTCTTCAATGTGGTTCTTCCTTTAATTGTTTTAAAAGTCCTTTGGAAAAGACTTCTCTCCACACTATTCTCACCATCTTTACAGGCTCTTCAGATTTTTCATATAGGAAGGAAGCTTTCTCCTCACTCCTTGTACGATGTTTAAGGCATAGTAATTTCCTACTGCTTTGCACTCAAGTGACAATTCTTTTGGGTACACAGTAAGAAAGACAACAACATTCAAATCTTCTTAACTATTGTATGAGTAAAAGATGGAAAATATAGAAAAGGTGATAGTAACCTCACATTATTCCTGATGATGAATCCTAGCTAGGGAATCCTAGCTGTCACAGTACTGGACAAACACCTCCTCATGTATCATGGCAAGCTGCACAGAGTTCACAACTGTGGTGAGGTTCTCCAGCTCTAAATTAACATTCATAGGTCACTGAGAGCAGCCAAGTTTGGAGTGTAAGCCAAGCCTTGAATAGGCCATTGGACAATATACGCCAATGCTCATACCTCTACTAGATATAAGTAACATTTTGGTGAAAGTCCCAGGCCTGAGTACAGCCTGGGAGAAGAATTCATTGAGACCGGCCCTCCAGAGAAGGAGTTCGGGTTTCTTATGGATGAGTGGCTGGACATGAGCCAACAGTGTACACTCGCAGTCCAGAAAGCTGGTTGTATCCTGGGCTGCATCAAAAGCAGTGTGCGCAGCAAGACAAGGGAGATGATTCTACCCCTTGTGTGACCCCACCTGGAGTGCTGAATCCATCTCTGGGGTCCTCAGAACAAGTCCTTTTAGAACAAGTCCAGAGGCAGGCCATTAATATGATAAAGGGATGGAGCACCTCTCTTATAAATACAGGCTGAGGTGGGATTGTTCAGCCTAGAGAAGAGGAGGCTCTGGAGTGACATAATTTCAGCCTTCCAGTACCTGAAGGGGCTTATATAAGGAGGAAGAAGGAGTTTCTATATGGACAGATGGTGACAGGACAAGGGGCAATGGTTTTAAACAGAAAGGGTGCAGATTAAGATAAGTTGTTAGGAAGAAATTCTTTGTCATGAGGGCACTGGAATGGGTTGCTAAGAGAGGTTAATGGAGGCACTATCCCTGGAAGCACTCAAGGCTAGTTTGGACAGGTCTCTGACAAACCTGACACAGTGATTGGCATCCCTGCCCGTGACAGGGCAGTTGTAACTAGTGATCTTTAAGGTCCCTTTCAACCCTAACTGTTCTATGATTCCAGTGATTTGAAGAAAATATTTCATTTTGAGGAGACAATGCACTGTACATACAGTGCTTGAGTACACACCAAATAAATGGAAATTGATTAACTATGCATTTGTTATGCATACATAGAGTAATACTATTTTATAGAGCATTCCCATGGCCGAGGCATACAGCTGAGAGGTCATGGATTCTCTGACATAGATGGTTGGTAAATGGACACACATTATTCAAATTATACCTGTATACCTTAGAATAAAGCAAAGACATGGATCACTGCCTCCTTGTACAATAGACTTCTGGCTGTATCTCTATACCTAAGCAGTTTTTAGCAAAGACAATATAAAAAATGAAAATGCAAAATGTTTTTAAAAAGAACAACAAAAATTATGGAGGTAGAATGTCTGCACCAATGGGAATTATTTTATTTATCTAGTAAAACTCACTGAAGCTATAAGAAAAGCCAGTGTGTTTTTCAGTGATAATGAATGAGAATTATATAGTCACCTGAGTTGATGAACCTTACAGATTTCAGGGTATTTACTTTAAGCATGTATACCCAACCAGGAAGGAATAAAAGAGAAATAAGTAAGGCTTTTTGAGCAATGAATTCATCTTTGATGAATAAATGGATTAAGGAAGAACATGAAGCTGCGTGGTCAAGGAGGAAAGACAGTGTCAAAATAAATAATGAAGCCTCATGGTGTGAGGACAACTAGAGGTCAGCAGCAGACATTCAGAGGGGAGGCAGACTGATGAAAAGCCTCTTTCTGAGTATTAACCATAAAAAAGGAAATGCTATAGTTCAGTCCAGACACATTGTTGGTTAATCACTAAAGTCATTTTGAAGATGACTGGGAAGTACAAACACATTTTTCAACAATCTGTACTGTGTATGCATTCAAATACCCTGTTTTGTAAGATATACTGTATTGAAACTGACTGATACTAGAATATATGACTACTGGGTCCCATGTCTAGGAAAAGTAAAAACCTGAAACTCACACATTCAAAGAATACAGAATTAGATGAGCCTGACTTCCTTAATGTACTTTGCTAAATATTTCTGAGAATCTTCCTTTGAGGAATTTAATGTAGACCACAGGTTTCATTCCTGTGATAAATACTCATAATCAAGGAAAGAGACTGTGAAACTTTCTCTAAGTTGAGAAAATGTTATCTTGGGACTAGGCACAGAAGTCCCTGTGTATTTTCTGCTTTACTGATAATTTGAGCAAGTAGTGTTGCAAAGCCACTTTGAGGGTATCTGATCACTTCACAAATGGGTATTGTAAAAGTGACAATATTCTGTCTTCATATTGTCAGAATAAGCTTATTTACACCAAACTTGTACTTCTCTCAGTTGTTTTCCATCCAGATGTTATTCTCAGCTAGTTGCAGAGATAAGGAGATCCTGGTTTGTGCTTTTTACAAATATTCAGTTATTACTGTGTTTCTAGCGTTTAAGATTGTTTGCCCCAAAATACATTTAAGTACTAATAGAATGATATTAAATAGGATAATTGTAAATCTTACAGGGCTCTATAGTTGAGAAGGTGGATGGGAGAACTATTACCATAATAATTCTTTAAGATAAATTAGAGAAAAAGTTGTGATATTAGTCTTTCATTGCTTTCCTGCAGCTTTAGAAGTGGGGCCAAAATATCTGTCAATCACTATTACTAAACACTAGAGAAGGTCTCACAGAATGAGAACCACAGCATTTCCCCATTAGCTGCTGCACTGCAAGAATTGATCTGACCTGCTGTTAAAATCGGATTATAAATCTGCCTCACCAGGCCTGGAATTAGCATCTTCCTGTTGTTCTGTCTGTGCTTATCTCAAGTTCCCACTGTGGGAATTCTTTGTTTGGTGGCTTATCTTATGGGAAGTTCCTTCTGTGGCTTTGACAGTGTTTTGAGATGGGAAACTGCATTCTCTAAGTCTTTACACCTACATCCTCATAAAATTTTAGATATTTATAATTGTTTTAATTACCATCCTGTACTTATTTCATAGAACTCTATGAAATCCCATGTTAATTTTATATTTTTTTGTATGAAATGTAGGAGAATCGTTAGATTAATTGAGCTCTGTGGAACTTGGAAAGTACACATAAGTGAACATGCATGCCTGTTTGTTTTCTGTGAAAATAAAATACATGTCTATATCTGCATTTAGATAAGCTAAAAAGGTTAATTTCTATCTCAGGTAGAGCACATATACTCATTTCTAAAGTATTCTGTACCATATGGCGACCTTTGTAATAAATATTAATCTTTGAAAGAAACCATGAATATTAACTTAAAATATAGAAGACAAGCTATTAGAGTAGTAATAATAATAATTTGTTTTCTTTGTATCCTAATAGAGGATCACATCATTAGTCTGCAACAGATATTCATGTAAATTAGTTGCTCCTGGTACATCTGGGATCTGGACCAGTAGATGGCACTATGGGAATTATGATGGCTTTTGGAGGACAATGGGTGTTAAGTACCTCATACTCCACCACACAGACTACTAAACAATTTTTGTCTCCCACTGATTTCACCAGTTTAATCCTGTGAGTCAGATTTTTGAGGCTTACTTACTGCTGCCAGTGAAGGATATACTGAAACTGCTGACACCAAGTACTTAATATAGTTTATGTTATAGAAATAGTAATCTCCTATATTAAATTACTTGCTCACAGAAGATACCTTTTCCTAGTAAATTTTCTGTCATAATATTTACTTTCAGATCATCAGCTCACTTTTTTTTTTTTTTAGATGAGTTGTCAAACTGACACAGAGATAACTAGGGTTGCCAGTAGTATTCATTGTGAAATTTGAGCCAGCCCTTCCTCTGCTGGACTACCATTTTATGAAGTGAGGGTCTTCTTCTGTTCAGGCATCACACTCATTTTCACAGCCCAGGAGCTTGCCTAAAGAGAGAAATGAGCTTTTTCTGAGTTGCAGTTTTTGAAACTCAGCTCAAGCTCCAAAAGGCAGGCCGGCTTCTTTCCGCATCAAAAATCATCAACAGTAACAAAGTTTCCAAGGGCTAAATTATGCCCTCAGTGGTACCTATGTGATTGTTTTGCCTGTAAGGTTTTTGAACAGGTGTAACTATTGGGATTTAGTGAGCAATTCTGCCAATGATGCTGAAGATGGAATAGTATCCAGCTGTTTCAAATAGTTATATTACTTCGGCGGGACTAAGAGAAATCAACAAACAAACAAACAAAAATGTGTTTATTTTTGTCACTAAAGTAAGCAGATATGCACCTAAAAACAAATGAGATTTGATCTTTTCAGGAAAATGGTGCTGTTAGTCTAATCCTTCTCTGAAGGAATTTTTTTTTTTTTTTTTTTTTTTGTCTGAGAATCAGACTTTACAAAGTATTATATTCATCCTCTGATGGCCTTTGACACACTTGGATGATTACATGTCTGTTTACAGAAGGTTTTTAAATTCAAAGATTGAAAGTATTACAAATAATATCCACTGGAAGGGTAGCCCAAAATGTGGAAAGCCTGCTCTGATATGCTATTCCTCGTAATAATTACGAGGAATAGCATATCAGAGAAATGAGAAGCTGAGGATCTGAGATTTTCTGCAATGAGTACATATACTGAAGAGTAAATACTTTTCTTTACAACACAACAGACTTTTGGAAAAAAGTGTTCAAGGCTGTACTGAAATAAGGGGGTTTGAGGCTGAAACATGTCAATGTGAAAAGTAAACCAGCCATGGTATCTGTACTATATTAGCAATCTAAATGGCAGAATAAAGCCTAATTGGGCCCTACAGCACTTTTACTGATGGATGTCAGGACTAAAATTCCTTCACAGGCAGAGGTCAAACATCCATCTAAGCCCAAATGGTTCACTGGTTTAATTGGTTCAGGCATACCAGTTTTCTAGCTAGCAAAACACAAGTGTGTGATAAGGACAGCATCATAATTGACTGCCTTTGGCTCCACAAAATAAGCAATCAGGCACCAATTTATGGTTGGGTCAAATGATGACAGATATCAGGAAGAATTCGGAATTTTCAATGGACAAGACCGTGTGCAAAAGGATGCTGTAATAACTGTCACACAGCTGCTGTATCCCTTGTGGAATCAGTCATAGCTTCAATCCTGCAGTCACAGCTTTTTACCACCTATTGTGGTCAAGTCACAGTATCATTTGTTGATCCCTGATTTGGGGGCCAGATTTATACCAGGCTCCATCTGATAATAGATCCCAGAAGAGCAATAACACTGTGAGGAAGATTAGAAAACAGCCAGTGCCAGACTCAGTCTCAGTGCTGTGGTACATCCCATTTGCAACAGGAATGGTGGATTTTGTCCTGTTTTGCCACTAAAGACCTTTTCCATCTGGAAGATGGCCTGTGAGCTGGTGCATAAAAAGGAATTTACATTGTTTTCCCTGAATCAAGAAAGTCAGCCACGTTCATATGCATAATATATTTTGGATTAAATGTAATTTGATAAAATTAATTTTATTTCACTTGATAAAAACCCAGAAATTATTCTCCCATTGAAAGAAAGTGAATCACATATACATTTGAATGTTTATGTCTCAGTTGTTTAGGAACTGTCTCTAACATTATACAGTCTTTTATTAACTACTCAAAAATTAATTAGGAGAGTTTTTCTATTGTCTATTGATCGTAATCAGAACGTATTGAAATTTATGAACAAAACATATGTAGAAAAATAATGAAATAGGAGATGCAGTATTTCAAAAGCAGTAATTACTCTCACTTCACAGAATCACAGAATCACAGAATCACAGAATCTCTAGGTTGGAACCAAGTCCAACCCAGCCCTAACACCTCAACTAGACCATGGCACCGAGTGCCACATGCAGTCTTTTTTTGAACACGTCCAGGGATGGTGACTCCACTATCTCCCTGGACAGAACATTCCAGTACTTTATCACCCTTTCTGTAAAAACTATTTCCTAATATCCACCCTATATTTCCTTTGGCACAGCTTAAGACTGTGTCCTCTCATTCTTTCAGCTGATGCCTCACCGACCCCCACCTGACTACAACCACCTTTCATGAAGTTGTTACTTTGTATCTCTCTGTAAAATACCCTCACAAAATGGTATATTCTTCATGATTTTTCTGCAATCATTAAACACAAAACTGGTTGGGGTTTTTTTTTGCAATTAGGTTTATGATTTCTTCATGCATAATTTCTTTACCATATATAGTATTTAGAAGAAGGTGGCAGACAGTTCCTGTTGCCTGGTACAAGATATGTGTTAGGAATGCAGTCGTATTCCTGGTGATCACTGGGCAGTGACATAATGGCTGACATAAGCACAAAATGGAGAGGCATTTTGCTTCTCTCTGCCTCAGTGATTTCCTCCTTTTTAGAGAATGTTGTTTCCTCCTAGCTGAAATCTGCCTCTTCACTTTTGAGTCCCTGAAATGTCCAATGTTTGGCATCAAAGGATTGGTGCTTTTAAAAGCATAATAGTGATGCTTTTCCCATTATGCTTTCAGGTTATCATTTGACTCATTAATTCTGCAAAACATCTGTCTCCTCCAACTTAAGGACCACGCCACCCAAAACACTCAGGTGTATCTTATTTCAAAGGGCATCAACAGCTTCAGAACTGATAACTCCACCTCTCACCTTTCTCTTTGAAAAGATATTCACAAGTGAATTCAAGAATTATCAAGCTCAATAAACTAAATCTTATTTATGGTAAAGTAAGGAACCCCACAGCACTTTGAAATTCCTTACTGGACAATTTCTGGACACACTCATTAAGGATCCTTGTCTACTTGGAGCATGACTTCACAGTATTGAACCAGACCCAAAGTTTATCTAGCTCAGTATCCATAGCAATCACCCAGTTGTCATGCATTCTTAACATTTTGGTTTTCTAACTGTAGATCTACATTAGGCATCTCCAAATATTTTAATTTTTATAGTAGTGGTTAGATATTTCTCCAAGTTCTCATAATGATCTGATAATTAATTCTGAATCTTGTCGAGTCTTTGTTCAGGGTTTCTTTTCCTCCTTCCTTCGAAGATAGCTTCTATTTATCAATATTAAGGAAAAAAAACCAAAAAACACTTTTACCTTTTTACTTTGCTTTTTGCTATCATCACATTGCCCATCCTTTTGGCTTCTCTAGGCCCCTCTGAAGAAACTAACAGTACATCATGGGCTTCACCCTCCTAAGCAACTTTGTGGCATCTGCCAAAGTTTCTTTTCACTACTCATCCATTTCCCAGATCATCAAGCATGGTGACACCTGCTCTTGTGCCTTGAGGGCCCCACTATTAACCTTTTGCTAGGACTGAAAATTGATCATTGAATCCTACTCTCTACTTTCTGTCTCCAAGCTAGGTTTTGATCCATGTTACAGATCTGGGCTATGACACATCCCAGTGAAATCAATGGGTGTACTCTAAAGCTAAAATCTTGGTACGTGCTCAAGCTTGCTGTGGAACTCCAGCAGACAGAAGACCTAACTTTTAAACTAAGGAACAGCCTCAGAATATGGAAAGAGGTGCATCTGAAGTAGAGTTTCCAAAGCAGTTTGAAAAACTTTTAGGGGTACTTTTTGTTGTTGTTGTTTGGTTGGTTTTGGTTTTTTTGCATTATAACACTGCCTCCATTTAAGTATGGCAATAAATTGTCTACTATTTCAATAGCCTAATATTCTGATAATAAAACCAAATTGCTTTCATAATAAAAGAATTTCCCTATGGCTCACTATTTTTATTATTTAAGGAAAGAAAAAGAAGAAAAAAATATGTTTAATTTTTGGTAGTTTACATGGTAATTGCAGTATGTCACTGGTAAATGGCACGTATAGAACTTCTAACTCAACAGTGACTGCCCCCCTCTTCTCCTAAATTATCCTGCCTCCAGCCTTGTCCCTCATCATTCCCATAATAACTCCAGAGACAACTTCCACATTTCAGTATTTTTCCTTTGTGCAGTTAATATCTTACGTTGGCAAAACATATATGACTCATCTTTATTATCTGGGACTTGAAAACAAGTTTTGTTGGGACCTTTTGTTAGAGAACATTTTCTTTCTGGAAAAGCAAATACATCTGGAATGGCCTAACACTTCTGAACTGTGGAGTCATTCTTGTACCGAGAAAGGCTCCTTGGTACATTAACAGCACTGACTATTAAGTTGAATAGCCTGATGCTGTCTCTGAACCTCTCTGTTAAAAGTCCAATTACAGTGAATCAGCGGATGCAGAATCCTCTTTTTTTGTCTGAATTTTCAGTACCAATACACAAACAGAGGCATTGTCTCTGTCTCCAGTTCAATTTTTTAGTGAAAATTTGTGTTCCTTCATTTTCTAATTTTAATTTCATTGTTTCATGGAGAAGAGTATTTGATTTCTATTCCCTTTGTTTCCTTTACTTCCCTATATCTAGGCTTTTCCATTCTTTATAGTAAGACAACTTGCTTAACTCAGTACAATAGTGTCTTTATAAAAAAAGTAAAGTCTATTATAGTTGAATTTTTATATTTCACATGTGTCTTTTGACTGAGTTGTGTGTTATGAGAACCCAGAAGAACAGTCATACTTCATTCATGCCACTTATCTCTTGGAAACTAGGAAAGTGTAACAGCTTCAGTAAATTTTGATTGCTTGAAAGATAACAGCTCTCCCATACTAGCTCAGCTCAGCACAGCTTGATGGTAAAACAGAAAATTCCCTTCTCTTATAACTTATATTTTCACTGTATTTATTAATAAGATCATATATTTTGAGACTGTGTTTAAGATTATTTGGTTTTACCTAGAAGTGAAAAACTTTGCATGGGACCAATAAATGACAGTGATTTCTTATTGACAGGAGACATCAAATCCTCAGAAGTTCTAGGCAGCTCACAAGAATACTATATATGTAGCTTACCAAGCCACTGAGTACTATGCTATGGTCTCCTGGATAAATCTCTGCTGTATGGATTTTTCATCCAAGAAAAAAAAAAAAGCAAAACAACAATTTCAAGCCCCAGGAACTTCATACTTGGGGGCTGAAGTGAAGAAGCTGTTGATCTTTGTGATGATTATGCCCAGAAACTTTTGTCAAATATAGAGGGATTCCTAGAAGCAGATATATGCAACTTAAGTCAGAGACCACTAGGGCAAGCAGTCTGTCATGGAATTGGTTTGACTTGGTTTCATTTCCATAACTCAAGAGAAATCTAACTTAACCTGCTTATCTAACTCTGCTTGAAGGAAGGCATAAGGTGAGACTGAGTATGTCTGCAGCCCGATTGTTTTAAGTGCCCTTTGCCTGCCATTTTTTTTCTAATTGCTGAACACACAAGCAAGCAAAAAGGCAAACAACTTTTCTTCAATAGTGCTGATCAGCACTGCAGCAGTGGAATTTGAGAATGTGAGTGTCAGAGGCACAGGGGTAAGGATTTACATGAATAAGAAAAAAAAAAAGTAGAAAAAGTCCTGTATCTATTTTGAGACATGGATAAACTGTTCAAGATTCAGCCTCTAATTTAGAGAGAGTGTTAAGCTGACAGACTGCTAAAGCCAGAGTGGGACTGTGTCACTCACTTGCATGCCCCATTTCTCATAATCCTTCCCTCTCTTGAACACTGCTGGGCATGGAATACTAGCTGAGACACCTTGATATGACTAGAAGTGTCAGTGCTTTATGCTCATTCTGACTGATTTAAAGGAGATTTAAATTCTCTCCAAAGACAATTAAAGATACCTAACATTTCAGGAATGTATTGAGATACTTAAAAGACAAGAAAAGGTGCAGCTAGAACTGTGTCAGCGGTAAAACCCCAAAATATTGTTCTATTAAAGCATACTGGTTGTACATTTCTACTTCACAACACCCTGACTCTGCTGTTTAAGTTACAAAGCTCAAATTGCTGCATCAACCATAGCCATTCCTTTAATGATGTTATAATCCTATATTTCACACATATTTTTTCTGTATGCTCTACATTATGTTGTAGTAAAGCCTCAACTCTTTGGCCCATTATTTCTCAAATAGAAGTGGAAAAAGTATTAACACCAGTTCAAGAAAAAGTCACACTGTTGGAGAATGTGGAAATGAAAAACTGCCCATTTTCCTTCCCACCAGTAAGCCTTTTTTTTTTTTTTTTTTCTGGAGTAGAATATCTAGCATCATCATGAAGCAAAGCATGGGGAGATTAAAAAGTAGTTTTATCACATCTCCAGCCATGTGCACTCAGAACCTGCATCCTACTCATAATTTATAAGCTATATTTGACTTTTATCTTTTTTCATCTAGATGTGGTGTACTTTAAAGCTGATGGTGGTGAAAATGTGTATTACTGAAATTCCTAAAAATGGAATATAAATAAACATGGATTAAGCTGAAATTCTTTCTCAAAGTCAACACCTTTTTTTAGACTATTCAAATAAATGTGAAGAAAGATGCTTTTATGTTCAAAGTAAGGGAATTTTAATTTAGATGGACTCAGCTATAACATAAAGACACTTCCTCTATGTTAAGCTTTTTATTCACATAAAATCTGTAGTAGCTTGAGAAGATAATGATATGTACTTCAGAAGGATCAGAACTGACCAAAATTATGAATAAAGAACAAGGGAGGACAGAAAGTTTCTTATGGCAGGCAAGGAAAGACAAAAAGTTTCTTACGACAGGATAAAGGAGGATAGAAGTGCTAAAACCTGTAGCATTTATAAGGCAAGGAACTATTTCTGCAAATGTGAGACTTCCAATCATTTTTCATTGGAATAAAAAGATTTGTCAAGTTTGAATATGAAAAAAAAGTAATTTTGACTCTATTCTTTGCACAGTTCACCATTACACTTCAGTATTCCATGGTATTGCATATACACTGTTGCTTTCAATAGAATTTCTATATGAATTTAATTGCATAAACCCCACCATTTTAAATAAATAAATAATTTGTAGTAAATAAATAGATAAATAATCTCTGGCAAGGGTGGGGTGTGTGTAATGGCGTGTGTGCTACAGGTGCAGCTTCTGTGAGAAGCTGAAAGAAATCTGCCCTCCAAGATGGGGCCACTGCTGACTGAGGCTGAGCCCATCAGTAACGAAATCATAAGCGGGAAAGGGAAAAAACTGCAACAGCAATTGTGGCCAGACAGAGGAGTGAGAATACATGAGAGGAACAGCTCTGCAGACACCAAGGTCAGTGCAGAAGGAGGGGCAGGAGGTGCTCCAGGATCTGGAGCTCAGATTCCCCTGCAGCCCATGGTGCATGGCGAGGCAGCTGTGTCCCTGCAGCCCATGGAGAACCACAGGGATGCAGAGATCAACCTGCAGCCCCTGGAGGATCCCATGCCAGAGCAGGTGAAAATCCGAAGGAGGCTGTGACCCCATGGGAGACCTGTACTCAAACAGGGTCATGTCAGGACCAGCAGATCATCAGCAGCCCTGCAGATGGAGGAGCCAAAGCCAGAGCAAAATTGCTGGCAGGACTTTTGGCCCTGCAGGAGACCCACACTGGAGCAGTTTGTGAATAACTGCAGCCTGTGGGAATAACCACTTGTCCTGGAGAGCTTTGTGGAATGCACTCTCCCATAGGTGAACTGACTACAACTCCCACTTTTAGTTCCCAGTATTTAGGCAGGAGGAAGTAGAAAAAATCAGGAGTGAAGTTGACAATTTCTTTGGGTTTTTATATTCTGTTATTACTCCAGTGAACTTCAGTTTTTGGTGCAAAGCTGCAGTTTCAGTAGGAGGGGATGATACTTTCTTAGTCACATGCAGAGAAGTGTCTGCAGTCTAATATTTAGGACACTCACATAGGAGGTAAAAGATGTGAGGTTAAATCTGCTCATGCTGAGCAGAAAAATGACCTTGGGTCTTTTGTTTGCAGAGTGAGTGCTCTGATTAGGGAACTATAATACCAAAGGTCAGTAGGAGAACCAGAGTTTCTTCATTTTGAAGAAGTGAAGAAGGCAGAAGCTTCACCTACTTTTTTTTTTTTTTTTTTTTTTACAGCCTATACGTATGTGCTACAAAAGCACAGTGTATTCATAGTAAGATTAGGGGCTTCAAGGGATATTGACATATGGGAATCCAGCTCCCATATCTTGACATGATTAATGGAGTTCCACTGCCTGGGGTGTTGTACGCATGTGCCGATGCAGAAGTTGAGTGCTTTCAGGAACTTTCTTGTCAAACAGGGACATGCCTCTAGCCTTTAAATGCTTCCAAAACACAGATCAGCAGCTAGCACCTTCCTGTCCCTTTTTAAATTTTTTTTTTTTTTTTTTTTTTTGGAGTGGGGAGGGTGTTTTTTGGAGGTTTTTTTGGTTCTTTTGGTTTTGTTTTGTTTTGGTTTGGTTTTTTTTTTTGTTTGTTTGTTTGTTTTTTGTCTAAAATACAGTTCTTTTTGGTTTTCTGTTTTATTCAGACCTGTTGAGCTCCTGCCCCTCACTGCCTGTAATTGTGTATTCTGAAATGGAAGACTACAACCTGGTTCTTCTCATGCATAAAGAGACTTGACTAGAGAGTTTGTCATGTTTAGCTTACCTTCCTCTCTTTTGCCCAACTTTACACTTTCCCCTTTTGACTGTTTGGGTAGTACTGATATGAACAGAAATTTATGGTCATTTGGAGCAGAGTCCTAGAAAAAAAGGACAAAGATAGCAGTAATTGCTATATTTTATTCAATTTGCTGAATGGTTTTTTGACACTTCATTTTGTAGAGTGCAAGTTTTCAGTAAAACAACTAAAAAGTCATTTTGATCTTTTCATCATCAGACCTCTGCAATCAAAAAGCAATAGTCATGAAATGGGTAAATCAGACTTGTGCCAGCAAGTATCTGCAGCATTATGTTTTAAACAGATGTTGAGTTACTTTCATTTGGAAAAATGGCTTGTCTGCAAAACTGTGTATACATTTATGCATGTGATAATTTAAGTTGTAGTGCAGAATGTCAGAGCTTTAAAACCATAATCTAAAATCAGGGATGGGAGAGATTTCTAGTTTCCAAATGACATTTCCATTTATACTCTCAGAGAAGAGTACTTCTAGCTTGTCTCACAGTGGAGACATTATAATAGAGACTGTTTTAAGGACTTTTGTGAAACTCTCTCTGTCTTAAATAGTGGAATACCTGGTAAACATTGCAGCTGGTTTTACAGACAAATGGCTATTAAGGACAGTATTGACACTACCATCAATAAAAATAAGTATAAAATCAAATAGATCCTTAAATCGTATTTCTGTAACACTTCAGAGAGAGTAAGCCCATAAGCATGATGTTTCCCATACAGTTCATGCTGACATTCACTTGAGGTAACCAAGAACAGATCTTCCAGATAATCTCATATTTGTGTAGCGTTCAGCATGAAACAATCACCTGCATTTGACCTCTCTTCACATCTTAAATCAGAAACGAATCCAGTAATATGGATTAATGGATGCATTCATGATTCACACATGAAAAGACATCTGATGCAGACTTGGATCAACATCATATTAGCATCAAGATTGTACACAAATAGCTTCTAATATGGAAACAATCTGCAGTAAAGAACAAGAGAAACAGAAATGCATTTATCTTTTAAAATCCAGCAGCTATTTATGTGGGTCATTATTTTCCACTTGATTTATTAGATTGTATATCTACATACATAGCACACACATACATATATATATCTAGAAAGGCCAGTGGCTATCTCGAAAACTTCATGTATACATTTTGACTCTTTGAGGAAAGATTTCCAGAGATTTTATACAGTGATCTTCGGATTCACAAACAGAATATTTGCATATCCTTTTCACCTCTGGGTTTGCATGCAAAAAAATTCATATAAACCCTGTAATGAGTATTTAAGAATTACTAAGATTTACATACAATAATACCTTGAACCAGACCTAGTATAACTGACACTGTTTCCATGACCATCAGGCAAACTGCTTATTTTGATGTTATTCAGATTTATTGAGTTCATATGTTGGATTTCTATGTCCCAGCACTGTTGCTAAGCTCTAGGTGCCAGTGTCTGGCTGCCACCAGTGCTGGAACAACTGAGTAACATTTGGTGTAATGAGCTCCTTTTATTTATTTAAATTTTTATGGTTATTGGGTCCTTCTGCAAATAGTGTGAACTGGAGAGAGGCAATGCTCCAGCAATGGTGTCCAGTTACCGGCACTGCTGGCATCAGCAGGACCAGGGGAAGGCAAAGACAGATGGAGGTTTAAAAGAGAAGCCAGAGTCACTGCCAATCAATAGCAGAGTACCAGCAATTGTAGCAAAGTGTGCCTAGCATCTAAAGCAACAAAATGAACAATGACAGATACACCTAAATGTAAGTAGGAGACTGAAATCTCAGTCTGAAAGGAAGCAGGCAGAGCAATATAATGCTGTAGAAATCTGTGTCAGATTTCTTGCTATAAATTAATGGTATAACACTATAGCCGGAGGCTAAATTCAGACTGAGATGCTGCTGAGTACAGGAAAAAATGTTCAGAAAGAAAAATCAGCACCATTAACAGGAATGGTTGACATTGCATAATTTTGTTGTGTTTTTAATCAGCCATGAAGGGGCTTTGGTAGAGAAAAAGATGAGCATTTTTAGAAGATGGTTTTCTGTCTGCTTTTTGTTCACAGTTCAAGATATACTTGATCTTTCCAATTCCAGGCATTTTGGTGGGGGGCTGAGTGTGACAAGTCTCTCTGTTTTGTGTGTCAGTTAAGCACACTCAGTACCTTGTGAGAGAGCTCTGCACCTTGGCAGACCAAGCCCTGGGGCCCCATTTTTGTGAAGCAAGCTTCAGCTGGAAGCAGAAACTAAGATCTGCTTGCAGCAGTTCAAAATGTCATTAATATTATCACACAGTTGCAGTTCTGCTGTCACGTAATACCAGGCCTTAATTAGAAGTGTATTCACCTTTTTCTATTCCTGCAAGAGTAGGTCTTTTACTACAACCCCCTTAATGGAGATTAGTTGCCTAAAATGATGCATCTTACAGCCTGCAGGCAAATAGCTGCTGCTGACTCTGTTTTCTTTACCTGTGCAAGCTGCCTGTGAAGCAAACCACTGTGCAAGGGAGGAGGTCTGCCAGACTCTTCAGCCATGAATTGTGAGCTAGGAGCAGAAGTTCAGCCCTTCTCCAAGGGCAGCTACTTCATAGCCTGTCACGCAGGGATGAAGCTTTTGATCCGGTAGCCTGCTTGAATACTGGAGTCTATGTTTTGTTTCTATATACCAGAAGCAAGCATACGTTATTATTTTAGATTGAAGGTAGCAGCCAAACAAGGAAGAATAAAAGAGAGATCTCCTAGAGAGAGGAATTCTTTAAGCCTGGAAATGACCTATCACACTTCTGAGCATTGTGTATGAAAAAAATGAAACATGCTTTTACAACATCCTGCAGCTGTGGTACAGTGAAGCAAGTCCATAGGCAATAGTGTTAACCATTTATATGGTTTATATGGTTTATATTTGTTTAGCCACTGCTTTAATTAACTTGATTTGAACTGTTTTGCTAAATAAAACTCTTCCTTGTCAGTTTAATATACCTAGATAACAGCACATAAAATATATACAGTAATCAGAATTCAGGAAAAAAATACAGTTTTCATTTACTTTAAATTTCCCATATGAAAAAAACCCTTTTCTCCATAGATATTTTCAGAAAACCATAAGTGTTAGACTCATGTAACATAATTTCATAAGGAAAAAAATAAGTGAGTACAACAGTTGTGATTGTTGTTGATTATGTTCTGCTTCTCTACGTGGGCATGAATTTTGCCTTAAGTTCAATTTATTACCTTTGCAGATATGATGCTGCAATATTGCATATGACTCACGAGGACTGCTTCAAATTGCCACTATTTGACATAAATTATTAGAATTGACAAAAATTTATTAGAAGACTTTGGAACAGTTTATTTAAATCCAAGGATAGATGGATTCTGAACTTTATTTGCCATGAGCTTTTCCACATTTCCTCTGTAACTACCCATGCCTTAGCACACCATTATTTACAGATGCTTTTAAGTGTGTATTTGGTCTCAACAACTGAGATTTATACAATCAGTTTTATTTTGACTTGTGTATCCTTGCTTGTGCCCTCACTCAAATTCTATAACCTTTAAGTATGTGTACATGACTGTGGTTGCAGTCAGTATGAAATAGGTAAATGTTTTCTGTCATTTAAAATGCAATTGATGCAATTTTGGAACAGGAGCTTTTCATTATTCCATAGTTAATCATGCGCTAACATATAGCAGACACTTTTTGCCCTAATTTGATGAAACCTTTCCAATATCATGCCATATCTATATCTATATATATATATGATTCTTCCCATTAATGGGTAAAAACTTATTTTCATTCTTAAATTTTAATTTTCAAAGGGAAAGATCATAACTACTTTTCTGATTTTGTCAGTGCATTCCATTTTATCCAGAATAGCAATAGACTTGATAAAGCAGGTTGATATAATCATGTATTTCATTAATTCAGGAATATTTGCTCCTCTGCCTTTTTCTTGCTCCTTATTTTAAACATTCTCAGTCCTCAGCATTATTCATCTGCTCTGCAAATGGGTGAGCTATATTAAAAACCCTCTGCATTATTCTTAGGTTTTTTCTTTAAAGAACAAATATACTTTTTGGCTTGTCAGGATCTGTTGAATTGGTCTATATTATTCAAAGAGTAAACAATGCAATCTTCAGAAACTCTATTTCTGTTAATGAGCGATTTCTCCCTGATTCTAACTAGATTCCTTTGAATTATTTCCAAACCATAGTGACAAGTCTGATTTTTTCTTTTTCATCATATTGAAAGTCTTTGCTCAATAGTGTTGAAGAATTGATTAAGCCAATAAATGAATAGCAAAAAGAGGTTCTTATTTGATCATTATCATTGTAGCCTTCTGAGCAAAGTAAATATACTTCAATTTCAGATAAAATCTAACAAAGCACACAGGTAGTTTTATTCATTTATGTGTTTTATGTGTTCAGAGTATTCATAAACTCATTGTTGTCTTAGCTGCTAAGTCATTAAATAAAGCTTTCTTGACATTTAAGTAGGCTGCATACTTTCTGCAAGTTATTTATGGTGGGCGATTTTTACTGAATAAGCACAACAAAGCTTTTTTCCTTAAACAAGTGTCCCTATGTTTCATATTATTATGTTGAACAAACAGGATATAGTTTTAAGTTTAGCCTATATTAACAGCTTGAAAGTATAGCACAAAAGTCTAGTGATCAAAAGTCTACACTTTTTTTATGAGCTTTGTAGTATGAAAATGCGCAATCATAAGGGTCTTGTGGAAAAAAAGTCAAAGAATTTTACTAGAAGACTGAATACCTACTGTATATTGTGTTTACCCAGGGATTTTATCCAGCTGTGATGTGGCATTTTCTGATCTTAAGGTAAATGTAATTAAAATCTGTGAGGAATGTTGAATAATTTGAAAATATTTAGTAACTGCTGCTATCATTAGGTAACTCTGGTCTCACTAAGGCTTTAACCTGGTCAGCAGAGCTGGGGAGGGTTTTGAATGCAATCGTAACATTAAACTGAGAAGCAGAGTATGTGTTGGCCATGACTTGGCCAGAACTGTGTAGTTGTGTCAACAGCTGGCACCCACGGAAGGCATGAAAAGCAGTGACTTACAGAAGACGACATCTCTCTGTGAGGGTCAAGCTCAAATATCTGCCACTGATTATATAAGAATACCGTAGAAATTAGTGACCAGAAAGCTCCCTGTACCAAGGATTCACCCTTCTTTGGCTTTTGAAGATAGCCTTACTGAAATTCCCAGGGGTCTGAGCCCAGATGACCAGACCCCTTTTGAGTTTCCTTGGGACTCAAAGCCCTGATGGTGACTTTGTAGAAAGAGGCAGCCTCAATCCAGTTGTCCAAAAAGGAATTTTAATAATATGAAAACAGCAAACAATAAGGTGTCCACTGTATTGGAGTGAAGTGGACCAAGGCAGTAAAAAGGGGCAAAAGGCAGGGTTTAGGGTCAGATGGGGGCACTTATACCCCCCAGTGAGGGTGGGGAGTTAAGGTGGGGTCTGAGGGAAGGGTCCAATAGGGGAGAACGATTAGCAATATTAAAATTCCTGCACCAAAAATTAACCTATGGTAATACAAAGAACGAGGAACCTCCTAGTAATGATTTGTATTCTTGAACTGAGGGAACATGTGAGTAAGCTTCTTGCTTACTGCACTTTGAACAGGGTTTCCCAGGGCATTATTCCAGGATTTTCTTCCCCAGGGAAACCACCTCTACACTGTACAATGCTGCCCTGTTAAAAAAATGAAGGGATGATGTAAAAAAAAAAAATAAATCATTCTTCCTTGTCATCTTCTACTTCTTCACCATAATTATTGTTATTATATTATTTTTAATTAACTATTGTTTTAAATAGTTATCCCTGGTGAGAGTAAGAGCTTGGAGCATTAGATCCTTCTCAGCAAAGCCCTGCTGCAGCTAGCAGTGTTAGGTTTGCATGGCCAGAGAGGAGGCAAGATTTTTTGATTCCCACTGAGGATGAAACAAAGTTTTGCTGCATTTTTCATTAGCTACCATTGTCCAATGACCAGCAGTCTTTACTGAAAGGGAGTATTGATCCCAATCCTTTGATCAGGTGCCCTGATTATGACTGCAGCATAAGACTTTCTCCTGCCTGTTTTCTGTTGCTCTGCATTCTCTTGCTCCCTTTCAGTAGGGAAGGTGCCTCTATACAGAATACCTCCAGGTGTGGTACTTCAGGCTTTTAGGATGTTGAAAAGATGAGAAAAAATTATAAGGGATTTCTCTTTTTCCCTTTTTTTTTTGCTGTGCTCTGAGAGTGTAACTAGCTCATGATAAGGAGTGACACCTCTCTTTGTCACGGCAGAAAGTTTTGAACATTTATTTCATAATGGTAGGTGCCCATGCAAAAAGCACGTGTGATTTTAGGGACTTGCAATGCTAAATAATGCTACTTTCCTGCCGGGAAAAACGGGATGTCGGTTGATGAAAAATTCAACATGAGCTGGCAGTGTGAACTCACAGCCCAGAAGGTCAACCAAATCCTGTGCTGCTCCAAAAGGAATGTGGGCAGCAGTTGAGGGAGGTGATTCTGCCATCCCCATCTTAGTCTGCCCTTGTAAGACCCCACTTGAAGTTCTGTTTACAGTTCTGGTGTCCCCAGCATAAGAAGGACATGAAACTGTTGGAGTAAGCTCAGAGGAGGGCCAGAAAGTTGATGGGAGAACTGGAGGCCCTTTGCTACAAAGACAAGCTGAGAAAGTTGGGGCTGTTTGGCCTGGAGAAGGGAAGGTTGCGTGGAGACCTCACAACAACCTTCCAGCATCTGAAGGGGCCTACAGAGGAGATGGAGAGGGCCTCTTTGTCAGGAACTTCAGTGAAGGGACAAAGAGTAACAGCTACAAAGTGACAGAGGGAAAATTTAGGTTAGATATTAGGAAGAAATTCTTTACTGTGAGGGTGGTGAGACCCTGGAACACAATGTCCAAGGAGATTGTGGATGTTGGAACCCTGGCAGTGTTCAAAGCCAGGTTGGAGAAAACCTTGATCAGCCTGGTCTAGTGGCAGGTGTCCCTGCCCATGGCAGGAGGGTTTGGGACTAGATGATTTTAAACATCCATTCCAACACCTTAGCATTCTACAATTCTATGATTCTTCAAAACAAACAGGCTGTACTTCTGTGTGGAGGTTAGGCGGCCTCTTCTGGGCAGGCAGAACAACATGTCAAACACACTGACAGGGACATCTGCGGTGCACACGGGAAATGTTCACCCCAGCTGTTAAGGCTATAGACTTTCAAGTACCCTGACATTTTCTTAGTTTTACTTTTTCTTTTTCTTTTTTTTTTTTTAGCCTTATTCTTTGAAAATAGGATTAGAGGAAAAAAAAGCACTGAAAATACAAATCTCTTTGGGATACTTTGCATGTTTGCCAAATATCTCTTAGGTTTATTGTTTGAGTAGAGTTGGGCTGAAATCCAGAAGTCTCCATTTCATCCTGCTTTTCATGCAAGGTCTTAACTCAAAAGTCTAAATCGTTTTTATGCTTCTGCTGCATTTTCTTCAACTGAAAACTTCACTTGGAGCTTAAAAGGCATTTTGTTTGTAGTAGAATTCATAAGATACATGTCAGTATCAAACTGTGAAAATTCATTCCTCAGCAGCAGAAGTACTTTCCATAGCTGGACTGAAAAATGTTGCCCTTTAGAAGTGTTATAAGTTCTGTAACATTTGTATTTGTAACTTAGACCAGAACAGAAAGAATAATTTAATCTTCCAACTCCTGTCCACAGTGCGTGGGAGTTATGGGAGCCAATACTAAGCACTCTGTTACAGAATAGAACTCCATTTTTATCTTTTATTTCCCAGGTTTCTATTGCAATTTTTTATCTTTTTTTTTTCTAGAAGTGATCTCTAAAATGACAAATGGTTATATCCTGCTGTTTCCAGTTAGTTTTTTCGAGTTGCTGGGGCAGAAATCTTTTGATGATTACTAAAAAATACATGATTGTGAACATCTGTCTACAACTTGTTAGTATGGCATGTCAAAACTTTCCTCACCAAATTTTCAGGTCCACAGCTGTCACAATCTATAGTTCTTGTTTTTTTAACCAATTTTTTTACCACCCCTTCCTCTCATTTTACTGACTTATTTCTGTTACACATAACATGGGATTCATTTCATAGAGTTTTAGATGTCTACATCCAGGGCAGCAGAGCTAAACTCTCCCAGCTATTGAAAAGCAAGCTCTTTAACACCAAATTGCAATAATCTGTTATGAATAACACAGCTATAGCTGATCTGACTTTGAGTTGGAGAATGGAGTAGACAACCACTGTAATTTCTCTCTGCTTCCATCCATTATTACTCAATACCAGTGCAAGAAAATCAAACTTGTCAGGTTTTGAATCTGAACAGCAGCAGAATTTGGGGTAGTGAAGGAGAAAAAATTAGTACAAGCTTGCAGGTAAGGCAAGGTCCTAATAGATTATTTTCTTATTAAAGTACTTAAATATTGAATAGTGTATTCATCTATCTCAGGATACGGTTCCGTGACTTTATTTTATATAGTGGACGATAGGAATTCATACTAACAGTAGTTGTAAGTGTATTTACAAAAGATTGAACAAATCCCTAGCTTGTGGAGATTCATTCCATGGGAAAAATTTTCAGCAAAGATTTATTGTAAACACAATGATAAGCTGATGTTGGATGCAGGACTTTTTACAAGTCTATGGCCAGTTTTCTCTAGGCTATTCTCCTGTGCAGAATAACATACCGTCATTAAAGCTGGTTTATATACTCAAATAAAACATGTTCTTTTACAAATAAATCATTTGTAATTCATTGCTGCTGCCTTAAACTAAATTTTAAAAGTATTATCAAGAGACTTGATCAGAAAAAAATACTTCATGCTTTAAAAGTAATTGTATTGGTCTTCCTTTTTTTCTCTCCCTTTATGATTTCAGTTTGGTATAAGCTTGCCTTCCTGCCTTGTTATCCACATCTATGGTTTTGCTTTCAGTTGTACTCCACTGAGTAGTGGAAAGCTTAATTATTCTACAAGTGGACCATGCAAGGTCTTCTCCAAGTAATACTGTATCTCATAATGAGTGTCGTAGAACGCAACAGAAAAAGTAATTGTATACCCTAGGAAGTATTTCCTCATGTTAGCAAATATATGTCATCTGTTTGGTGACCCATTTCTTTCTTATATTTTATTAATATCTGTGGTGTTGTGTTTTTGTTTGGCCCTTTTTGTCTTTTTTGTATTTTGTTTTTTGTGGGGTTTTTCTGTGTGTGGGTTGGGGTTGGTTTTTTTTGTTGTTGTTGTTGTTGTTTTAATGTTGTCTCTCATGCAGAAAAAGGGCTTTACGTTACCTGGGAGGTTTTGTCTGGTATAAAATCATTATATCTTTTTCTCTCCTGCCATTATTTTTCATTTTGAATGTGGCAGAAGTGTCCACTTAGATCATAACTTCAAGTATATTTTTTTCAAACAGTGAGAAAAATAACAACTCAAAGGTCTAGTGCAGAGCAGTGTTCATTATCATCTTTTTCTGTTCTGAAAATAAGAAGAATTCAGTTTGTGAAATTATTTCATGTCTGTATAAAAATATTAACCCTTTATGTTGTTTGGAGGACTTACACAAGTAAAGAAGAAAGGAGAAATGTAAAATGATGTCAATGTTAAAATATTTGAGACTAATGGGAGACAATTGATAAGAAGAATATTTTACATGTAAGAATAACTACAGTATAACCTGCAGAAAAAATGAGTCACGGAAGTCACAATTGACTAATTGTTTATGATACTGTGGAAATCATACTGGAAGGAGTACAACAGCATAATGAAAATCAGAATGTACTATTGTTATAAGGGCAGACATCATTAAAACAATATTAATCAAACTGACTAATACTTTGGGGAAAACAATAACATTTTACTCTCACTCATAACTTAAATAAGTCTCAAACTTGGGCCAAAAATAGATATTTAAATGCATCAAGGAAAATAATAAAAATAAAACCAAACTCTAAAAAATATAAACAATAATTAGAAAATACATTTAACATTATTAGATGTAGGCATATATAGTCTATAACTGCAGAGCCAAAGGTAATTAAGCTTGGTTATGTGATTTAAATGTAATAGAAAAATAACAAAAGGACAACTAGTAATCCTTCTCCTTGTAACACTAATAAATTTCACCATTCTGTATTTAAAAAAAGAGTGAAACTCTAAGTTTTTGATCAAGATATATATATCTGCATTCCGCATATAAAAAAACCATTTGATTATAAAACCAGTAAGTTAATATGAAACACAGCATCTAAAATATATAATTCCATGTATAATTCTTATCTCAGACTGCCAGTAGGAAGACAGTATTATTTAGTTCCTTGTTTTGATAATACCTTAAATGAAATATCTGTTTTTACTGATTCTAAATGAATTTACTAAATTCTGATACTTCAATTTTTTTTCCAACAAAAAGGTTCTCCTGAGTGTTATAGTGAGATTTTTATTTGGACTCAGTTACTTAAGTACATACTATACTTAAGAACTGTCAATTCAAGCAGAAATGTAAAAAAGATACATTTTCTTCAAGCTGTTCCTCATTTCTGCTTGTCTTTTTCAAGTAGACATCAAATACCAGCTCCTTGCTTCTCAAGATACTGTTAGATAATAGGGGAAAGGACAAGAACCTGTTAGTATAAACAAAATAGGTGAAAAATATATGATAACTTTTAGTAACATTGCCTAATGCATTACTGTGAACTGTTCAAAAATGTTGGATAGGAATTTTTAAGTATATGACATAATAAAAGTTATTTAGAATACTAAAGAATATCAAGGAAAATTAGTACTTACAGCAAAATTAGACATTGCTATAGTATGTTTTCAATCCATGAAACAGCTAATAACTAGTAATATGTTTCAGTAAATGGAGGTAGATTCTTCAAAGGAACATGGCACATAATTTCTCCAGCAGAGGGGCATATTTAGGACTATATGAATGATTCAGCTAGGTAGGTTACAGTTTCAAGACACAATTTTCTACTGCAATGAGACAAAAAGGAACATCTGTCCATGGACACTGCTAAGCTCAGTTTATGAAGTGGAAAAAGCAAGAGAGGTGGTTTGTTAGGAAGAGCTTGGTGTCTGTCCATATGAACACACATATGGACATATGCGCTTGCGGAGTTGGGGTTAGCCAAGACCTGGTCACTGTGGTGGGCTGGCACAATCCAGCTTGCACAAACATGGTGCTCATCATAGCCAGGATCTGCTCAGTTACTTGACCCTGACAGAGACTCTCTGTTCACAGACAATGCCAGATGTCCATGCAATGATATTTCCCCCAGCTTTTTTTCTTAGAGGGGTGTTCATAAACAGATATTGGCACAGGCAGCCAACCACTCCATAGTGATCTTGCGCTGCACCTTTTCAGCTGTCTCAGGTGTTGTTCTCCTGTCATTTGCTGTGGCAACACCCCTACCAAGGCCCAATCCATCCAGTTCTTGTCTGAGTTTCTCTGTCAGCCACGGCTGACAATGCTCAATCCTCAGTTCTTGGTCAAGGTCATGATGCTCCCCTGACATTGCCACTTGCCTATTTGGGAATGAAGCCCTGTTCTTTTACCCACCTGCTCCCTTCTACTTCAGAGTGTGACAAAAAGCCCATTTGACTAATCAGATATGAAAATCCTGGATCTAGGAAACCCATAATGATAGCTGATTTACTCCCAAATGCCAATTCTGATTGCTGTTACTAGGAAAGGTGTGTGATCCCAACAGGATCAGCTCAATTTAAGTCTTTAAGTCTTATTATTAAAACAGTAATTAAATGAACACATTTGTACGGATATCAGCAAACAACTAGAACAAACTAGACAATTTATATTCAACTTCCTAGGCAACTGCAGACTCAGCCATTATCACCCACCAGAGATGGGTTGAGTGAGGAAGGAATCACAAGTGAGTACCACAGTACACAAACACTTTTGATTTTCCTCTCACTTCTCTGCTGCAGATAGAAGACTTTTGCTTTGTTCAAGATACACTTCTATATTTTCTTTATAACCAACTTTTTATCATTCCTGTTTTGTTGCAGTCTGATACAAAGCTATTTAGGTTATGGAAAACGTGTTTTACGAAGTGAAAGCTTTGTGAAAATACCTTATTGTCCCCAGACAGAATGTTAGGGGTCATTTCCCATTGCTCTGACAGGTAACAAATGCTTGCTTCCCTTCTGCAATATGTAAAACAATGATGAACAGTCTCAATGTATCTAAAGCAACAATTACTTTTCTAAGTAAGAAATTATTGTCTGAGCATTTGTTGCACAGAATAACTGCACACAGCATGGAAAAAATTCAACTCGCCGTAGTACAGTTAAAAATGTTTTTACGATAATCTATGAAAGCCAGAAGTCTCACTATTGGGAATTTATAGACCAGTTATTTTATTTAATGTTCATTATGGATCGTAGGAATAGAGTGTCTATCAGGAATAACAAAATAAAACCAGAGAAACTTCAAATTCATAGTCTGTATTTCTGGAAGGGCTTTATTGATCCTCGTTGTTATAGTACTTCTGCTAGAACTGAATTAATTACTGAAGCATCCTAAGAGACAAATTTTTTGTCTGAAATTCTGTTTTTATTTTCTTTTGGAAATTTATTTTCTAAAAAACCTCCCAATTTGAAAACTGCTGAGACTATCACAGTTAAATGAATGCATTATCCTCACATTAATGTGAAGTTCTGCACTACTTGGGGAAATAAAAAGTGGCTTATCTTGTTAAATATAGAACATGACATTATCCAGTGGGCTGTTAGTTTAGCATATGAGACTTTCAAATCTAGAGGATTTTATTATAGTGAAATCAACACTTAATTATGGGAAGAAATTCATACCGTTATGTCACAGGGGGCTACACAGCTTAGTTAGATATCCCAATAAACAGCAAAAAAAAGCTTGGATGCTTTAATACAGGATCTTTCCCTACTGCCTTTGCTGCCAGTTGCTATTAATTTCCACTTAAAACTGTGTGGGCTAAAATGTAATGCTGTGACCAGTTGGAGTCTGAACTACAAAAGTATCCACAGAAGAGAAATGAGAATAACTGGAACACTACAAAGCCTGATGTGTAAGTAGAGATTGAAAAATCTAGGGTTTATCATTTGAGGAAAAAGAATGATGATTGATGGACAGGTGATGGCAAACCTGTAAGTGTGTAAAAGGCTGCTGTAGAGAAGAAGAAAACAACCTTGTATACAATAGAAAAAAAAAAAAAAGTTGAAGGATTTATTCCAATAATGAAAATGTATGCTTTATTTTAGGAAAAAAAAGAAAAAAAAAAAGAAAAAAAAAAGATCCAAATAAAAAAGAGCCAAGTAAAAGTGATAGAGAAGCACTGAAACATGCTGCACATAAGTTCTGGAAGCACAGAACTTTAGCAATGGATTAGACAAATATCCCTGAAAAATAAGTAGTAATCTACAGGAATCTCTTTTAAAGAGGAGCATAAATATAAATTATTTTGTGAACCTTCTCAAAGGTTTTTTTAAATTATTTTATTTTAAGTCATTTTTTCAAAAGCACCTGCTTCAGAACAGATGAAGAACTGCAGAAAGGTTTCCTAAGATCAAATGGATGGGATAGATAACGGATTCCTGTGTGGGAAAGAATGGCCTGCCACAACATTATGTTTTCCCTTCCAACCTTGTGGTTTAGATATACATAATATTAAAATATTTTTTAGACTTAGGCTATGGACTTCTGAGAGTTTTTAGGTCTGACCTATTCCTGGTGCAGTCTAGGACACTTTACAGATGAAAAATAATTTTCTAAGTTTTATCTTCAGGGTTAGGCAGCAACACTTCAGACCATTAAGAAAAAAGCTTTTTCACATTGATTCCTGAAATGATGGTCAGATGTTTAAGATATAAAGACAGTTAGAGACCTTAATAATTTCTTTCATAGATACTAATTTTCTCCCTTTAAAACCAATATTGAGTTTTGAATCACTTCAAAAGTACTTGAGATTATTGATCTGTGAACTGTTTTTTGCAAACCTAATGAAGAGCCCCCCGACTTTGTTTCAGTGTGATTTTGCCTAGAGAAGGCAAATTCAGGATCCCAGAATCTCTTGGAGACACTCAGGGTAGTCTGACATGACACAAGTCAGTCACAACTCATACATCTGCTTCCTGGCATGAGATATTTGACAACTGCCAGCTCTCAGCTCCTCAGTCAGTGTGCTTTATGAGATAGTCTCATTTGTTAGACATCAACAGCAAAGAAAACCTCCTTAGAAATTTCTAGCGTGTATAAAATTTTCAGCAGTAATTTCATTGCTGTGTTTGTGCCTGCGTTGCTTGGTGGCACCTGTGGGTTTAACTTCTGAGTTTGAGGCAGGAATAATTGACATATGGTTACATGCAGAAGATGTGCAGTGGGGAAAAATAGTTTATCTGAAAAGAGAAATCCTGTTTGAGAAACTTTTTAGTGTTAACTGCTATCTTATTTTCTTCTATTTGAAAGTGTGACTGTATTCTTGATATCTCCACTGAAGTAGGAAGGCGGAAAGAACTTTAAAGAGGCAGAAAATGCTCTTTAAAAATAAAATCTAAAATTTATCTACAAAATATCCTCTGACCAACAGACAGGAAGTCTGATGACACACTGAAGGGTGCAGCTATGCCAGATAAGATAAAAAACCAGCCTCCTCAGGTCCTTCAGTGCATAAAGGTAACTTGCACTTTTCATGTTAGATATGTTCCTCAGTTTAAAGCAATATTTACATTAAAAAGAGACTCTGGTCCATCTGAAGTATTATTGAGCTGAGGCAGCCTGGAGACAGGAGAGTCTTCATGTAATCGATATTTTCCTTTAGAGTTTGGCATCTTTGTTAGCAATGTTTCTTACTCAAAAGTGTGTTTAAAGCATTGTAGAAATAATACGCCTTATAAGAAACATTGTAAAACATATATATATATATAACATATATATATATATATATATATATATATATATATATATATAGGGATTGCACATCCTTGGAGAACTTTTGTCATTGTTTCTGATGGTATTTAAAAAAGGATGTTTTGCAGTAAATGAAGCTAGTCTAAAACACAAGTTTAACTGCAATTTCCATTCTCACTTGGTGGCCATAAAGACCTCCCTGACTCTTTGAAAGAATAGTATTGCAGATGTTTTAGATGTCACCACCTTTCTCAGAAATCACATCTTAATGTGAAACTATTGCAACTGCAAAATGATAGACTTAAATAAATCTAAACTGTATATTCAGATTTGAATGCAATTATTCTGAAATAAAATGAGAAAATTAAAATAAACCATATTTTAATCAGAATTAAGATGGTAAATTTAAGATAAATAATTTTTCATAGAATTAATTTACAAAAATAACACATGAAGTATCATTGACAGTCCATTTTAATAGTCATACAATTTCAAAAATATTTTGTTAAATATTTGAATTTAAAATCTTATTCTAAAGGTATATATATCAAACTTTCAAAATGCTTGTACTTTTCTTGTCATTAATTACAAGTGTATCAGTTTGGTAAACCAAAAAGCCTTGCTTTTACACCCCATCTTTAACATACATTTCAGAAAAAGAAGCACTCAAAAGGTAAAAGGGGAAGGTAAGTAAAAGGAATTTATCTCATTTCATGGTGGAATCAGTAGGTTCCAGTTTCTTTCAAGTATCAACTAGAAAGACCCACTTTCAAGACAGATAATTATTTATTGATACACTGATGAAAAAGGTGATGATAGAAAGTTATAAAATCTTACAGGCCTTTTGATGCAGGTAAGCCTGAGATTTTGCAGCATTGGGCAGATGTCCAGTCAGAGCACCTACAACAGGTTACACAGGAAGACATCCAGGTGGGTTTTGAATGCCTCTGGAGAGGGAGACTCCACAACCACCCTGAGCAGCCTATTGCAGTGCTCTGCCACCCTGTGTGGAGAAGTTCTTCTTCATGCTGAGGTGAAACTTCTTGTGTTTTAGTTTATGGTGGTTGCTCTTCATCCTGTCACTGGTCACCTCTGAAAACGATCTGGCACCCTCCTCTTGGCACCCAGCTTTGAGGTATTTATGTGTATTGATGAGATCCCCTCTCAGTTTTACCCTTCTGTAAGCTAAGCAAACCCAGCTCATAGAAGAGATTTTTCCAGACCCCTAATCATTTTTGTGACCTCTGCTGGACTTTTATATTTCTTGAGATGTGGAGACCAGAACTGAACACAATACTCCAGACATGGTCTCAGGAGGAGGATCACCTCCCTTCTCATTATCACTTAGATAATAAAAAATGAATGCTAAATTTTAAAACACTTTCCCCCTGCCCCTTTCTTCTTAAGAGATAACTCTGAGAAAGTCATACTCAGACCAATGACATAGAGAGAAGCAAGAGAGCTTTATCAGCATGTGTTTTTGTCTTTTTTTTTTTTTTTTTTTGAGTAGGGCCAGTTATTCAAGGTACAGTCATATAGAGCTGTATCTCCTTCACAGTCTTGGGACTGCTGCTTTGATGGAAATTAATCATAGAGTGGTTTTGGTTGAAAGAGGACCTTGAAGATTATCTAGTTCCAATCCCCCTGCTGTAAAGAGAGACACCTTCCAATAGACCAGGTTGTTCAGAGTACCACCCAATCTTGCCTTGAACACCTCCAGAATTTTTTTCTAATATCTAATCTAATAACTACTGACTTTCACTTTGAAGCCATTCCCCTTGTTCTGTCACTACATGTTCTTGTAAATAGTCTTGCCCCATCTTTCCTGTAAGTTCCCTTCAGGTACTGAAAGGCTGAATTAGGCCCCCCTGAAGCCTTCTCCTTTCCAGACTGAACAATCCCAATTCTTTCAGCCTTTCCGCATAAGAGAGGTGCTCTATCCCTCTGATCAACTTGGTGGCCTCCTCAGGACTCACTCCAACAGGTCAATCTCCTTCCTGAGTTGGGGGCAGGGGGTGGAATGTCAGAGCTGGATGCAGCTCTCCAGGTGGGGTCTTACCAGAGCACAGGGGAAGAATCCCCTGCACACATTGCCAGCTCATGTCCAGCCTCTCATCCACCAACACCCACAAGTTCTTCTTGACAGGGCTGCTCTCAATCTGTTCATCCCCCAGCCTGGATTGATACCTGGCATTACCTCAACCCAGGTGGTGCACTTGGTCTTGTTCAATCTCATGAGATTTCCACAGGCCCACTACTCTTGCTTGTCCAGGTCCCTCTCCATGGTGTCCAGGTCCCTCTAGATGGTGTCCTGTACTTCGGGTGGGTCAACTACAACACTCAACTTGGTGACATCTGCAAATTTGCTGAGGGTACACTTGATCCCCTTGTCTACATCATTAATGAAGATATTAAATAATTCTTGTCCCTAAGGACAGAGCAGGACCCTAAGGGGCATGATTTGTCTGACACCACTGATGCCTGTTGGGAGTTCGAACCATTCACTACTACCCTCTGGATGAGATAATTGAAACAATCCCTTATCTTTTTAACAGTTTACCATCTAATCCTTCATGCTCCGATTTGGAGAGGGATGTTGTGGGGGATGGTTTCAAGGCCTTTACAGAAGGTCAGATAAATGACATCTGTAGCCCTTCCCTTGACCTCTTGGTGGAACCACCCCATCATAGAAATTGACTGGCTTGGCCAGGTAGGACTTGCCTTGGTGAAGCTGTGCTGGCTGTCTCCAATCACCTCCTTGTCCTCCATGTCCCTTAGCATAGCCTCTAGGAGGATCTGTTGCATGAACTTTGCAGGTACAGATGTGAGACTGACAGGTCAGTAGTTCCCAGCTCCTCCCTTTCTCCCCTTTCAAAGATGGGTGCAATGTTTCCCTTTATCCAGTCACCCAGGACTTCCCCTGACTGCCATGACTTCTCAAATATCATGGAGAGTTGGCAACTACATCAGCAACTTCCTTCAGGACCCTGGGATGCACAGTATCGGGTCCCATAGACTTATGCACATTCAGGTTTCTCAGGTGACCATGAACTTGATTTTTGCTTACAATGGGGTCTTTGCTCTCCCAGTTCCTGTCATGCTGTCATCTACTTGAGATGTGTGCAAAGAGAGGGCGCCATTGGAGACTTTTGCTATTGAGGCAAAAAATTATAAGTACTTCAGCCTTCTCCTCATCTGTTCACCAGCATTGTTTACCAGCGAGCATATACCTTCTCTGACCTTCTTTTTCTGATAAACCAACACGTAAAAACCCTTTCTGTTATTTTTTGCTTTCCCTTGCCAGGTTCAGTTCCAGTTTTGCATTGACCTTTCTCACCCCTTCCCAACACAATTGTACTTCTCTGTACTCTTCCCAGGTTACCTTCCCTAGTTTCCACTGCCTATGCTCCTTGGCCTTTATCTTGACAAGCAGTTCCTTACTCAGTCATGCCAGTCTCTTGCCTTCCTTGCCTGAAATGAACTGTAAATGCGGCCTCAGAACTTTCTGTTACCTAAATGCACAGATATTCAATTCCTTTCCTCCCTCTTATCAGCAGATATATGCAAAAATATATTATGTTTAACACACAGAAGGGGAGGTAATATAAAATATGACTGAAACTGTTGAGTCTATGAAAATGTTCCTCAGTATCAAAACTATAGCCCAAAAAAATTTACACTACACAGTGAGTCATGTATCCTGCTTCCATCCCTGAGTAATAGCAGGATGTGGGGGAAAAGATGTGTTACCTACTTAAGAAGATTTACAAAAAGATTAATTTAAAACTGGAGCATCTTGCTACTGCAAACTTTAGTATCACATCATATTAAATCAGTCAGCCAGCAAGCTCAGCTGCTACACATGCCTTCAATGCTGGCATTCGTGCCGCTTTACCTTCTGATGCCGAATGCATCTTTCATACTGCAATTTAGAAAATGATCCCTGGTAGTATTTTACATCTGAGGACTCAGTTCAGATGGGCTTTTGCCTAATAATAATGTGGCCACACAAAGTATGATATTATAAATGTCATCTTAAATTAGTAAAGGGTCAGCTCAGGATAAAGCTACTGTCATCACTGCTAATCAGACTCTGAAGTGGATTTGGAGTAACACTGGAAAGATTAAATCAGATTTTTTTCATAAAATGATTTGATTTGACTCTGCTTATGTCCCTTTTCTATTCTCTCCTCACAGCCACTGACAAGAATACAAATACAATAGTTGCATTTCAAAAAACTAACATAGAAAGCTCTGGAAAAACAGAACTGAATAACTGCATGACCATTTGAGTATGGCAACATCATAACAAGACACAAATTTAGGAAAAGAGATTCTACAATTACACAAAGACACCAAAATATAACTAAATATGGTGATATGGAGCTAAGATGCCCAAACAACGTAAACTCTGTGTAGCAATGACCCAATGTAATAGCCATACCTTTGAATTGCATAGTATTAACTTAAATTATATCAATTTCCCACAACAAGGCATCAAAAAGGCTTTAGAATAAAACTGTTCTTTTCAGATATAGGACACTAGTTATGATGGGTTTAATTAACTCTGTTGTTTGGCTATTCATATAAGATTTACTGAAGTGGTGAGATGGTATTTTCTTTACTTTATTTGAACATGAAATTTGCTTGATAATAACTACATAGTTTGTTTACAGGATTTTTCCTCAGACATGAGTCTACTAATAAGGTAATTATGTAGACAAAGTGAATTGAATGTAAATTACTACTAAAATAACTAATAAGTGTCCTGGTTCTGGCCAGGACAGGGTTAATTTTTGCAGTAGTCAGGTGTCCTGGCTGGATACTGGCTCAATGCCAGACACCCACAAAAGCTGAGCAGAAGAGAGAAAAGAATGGTTCATGAGTTGAGATAAGGACCAGGAGAAAACACTTCAAGGGCAAAACAGGCTCAACTAAAAGTTGTGAAGTGAATTTATTACTAACACAATCAAAGGAGGATAATGACAAACAAGATCTTAAAACACCTTTCTCCCCCTAGTCCCTCCCTCCTTCCCACTGACAGCACAGGGAGACGGGTATCCTGGTGGGATTTCAAAACTGGGACAACAGAGCATGGGAGTTTTGGTCAGTTTGTCACACAAGCTTTTCTTCTGCTGTTCCAGGAGAGAAATTGTTCCTCTGGACTGTGGGGTCCCTCCCATGGGAGACAGTTCTTCATGAATTTCTCCAAAGTGGGTCCACTACCATGAGCAGCAGTCCTACCACACCTTCTGCAATGTGAATTCCCCCCACAGGCAAACAGTCCTCCCAAAACTGCTGTAGTGTGGGTGACTCTTCCACGTGGTGCAGTCCTCCGAGGACAGGCTGCTCCAGCCTGGGAGCAGGGACCCTCTCTCTCCACCGGGTCCTCCACTGGACCACAGACTCCTCCAGGCATCCACCTGCTCCGGCATGGGCCCCTCCCCCATGTACTGCGGATGGATCTCTGCATCCTCCATGGACACCCATGGGCTGTGGATGGATCTCTGCATCCCCTGTGGATCCCCATGGACTACAGGGGGAAAACTTGTTTCACTGTGGTCATCACCAGAGGAATCTTGGCTCCCGCAGCTGGAGGTTCCTCCCCCTCCTTCTCCACTGACCATGGTGACACCATTTTGTTTGCCTCACATATTCTCACCCCCTCCTCTTCTCTGACTAGAGGGAAAACTGTGTACCCTTTGTTTTGATTTGTTCTTAGCTATGCTATCCCAGAGTTATTACCAACCGTCTCTAATTGGCCCAGTTTTGGCCAATAAATTCATGCTGCTGCATGTCCATCTTCGGAGCCATCAGGGATTGGCTCTGCTGGACATGGTGAAAGCTTCCAGCAGCTTGTCACACAAGCCACATCTGAGGCTCCCTCACTACCAAAAACCAGGCCATGCAAAACCAACACAACAGGGAAGGGCAAGGTTAGGACCCAAAGGTTATTCTATACCACCTGCCGTCATGGCCAGGTACGGGGAAAAGGGAATCTCCTCCAGGGAGAAGGGGTCCCTTCCAAGTTGGTGTAGCATGGTAGAAGGAGCCATAGGTCATTGTTGCTTCCATGTTAATAAATCACCTCTTTCTTGTACTTGCTGTCATTAGCATTGGTGCTGTTACTCTTGCTACTATACATTTTCTTATCTTATTGCAGTTTCCAATAAATTTATCTTATCTCAACCTGTGATCTTTACCTTTTATGCCTCCAATTCTCCTCTCCAGTCTGGGGAGGTAGGAGGAGGGGGAAGCGGGAGGAAGGAGTGAGCAAGCTGCATGTGATTTCAGTGGGAGAACTAAACTGAAAAAATACTATCCCTAAACCATGACAGTGAGAAAGAACACACTGGAAGAATCCTATTATTTACATGGGACTATTTGGCCTTCCCAACGTATTGACTTAACTTTAAATGGAATTGTTGAAAAAACTAATTTTTCATGAACTGCTTGAAAGCTCAGAACCAGAAAGGTGTTATTTGACCCTATGCTTTATTTGTATATAATGAAGATGTGAAATCTTTTTTCATCATGTTAGAATTAATAAGTGAGATTTTTCAGTTTCAGTGTGGTCTCTATGCTCTTCAAAATCATGAAATAACTTTTTTGTTGACACAACTGAATAGTTCATTTCATGTTACAAACTTTCAATATTCTCTGTCAGAACAATAATGCTAATACAGCAATTGTGCAATCAACATAATCAAGTGTGATTCATGGTATGGAAAAATATTCTCTTTATTAGACTTCCTAAATTAAGATGAAAATATTATGATTACATAAGGTACTTATGATTTTGTCTAAATTTCCCTTTGCGTGCAGTCTTCTAAAGGGTATTGGAAGGTGAATGAAGAAAGACCCTTTCTGATAAGATGCCTTTTCTGATATGGAGAAAAGTGGGTTTCAAGTGACATGTTTAGATTAACTCTTACTTCTGGTAATCTATCACTGAGGAAAAATGTATCGTAGGGCAGTAGAACACTGGGAAAAATGCTAAATCAAATGGCAGAAACATCAATTCTGGGAAGTTTTAAGAAATATTAAAAACCCCCTAGAAATAAAATACCTATCAGACCAGGTATTTGTGATAATCTGTGTAAGGGCCTGAACCTGCTTTGGGACAATTCCAAGCACAGATACAGGCTGGAGGAAGAATGGATTGAGAGCAGCCCTGAGGAGGAGGATTTGAGGATTTTGTTGAATGTGTGCTCACAGCCCAGAAAGCCAATTGTATGCTGAACTTCATCAAAAGCAATGTGGCCAGAAGGTCTACTCCACTCTCATGAGCTTCATCTGGACTGTTTTGTCCAACTCTAGGATCCCCAACAGAAGACGGAAATGGACACACTGGAATGAGTTCGAAGAAGAAATGACAAAGATGATCACACGGCAAGAGTTGGGGTTGTTCAGACTGCAGAAGTGGGCCTGGGGAGACCTCGAGCAACCTTCCAGTACCTAAAGAGTGCTGCAGAAAAGCTGGAGAGAAACTTTATACAGGAACATGTAATGAACAGGAGGAATGGCTTCAAACTGAAAGAGGGTAGATGTAGATTAGATATTAGGAAGAAATTCTTAATTTTGAGGGTGGTGAGGCACTTGAACAGTTTCCCAGAGAAACTGTGTATGCCCCATCCCTGGGAGGTTTAAGACCAGGTTGGACCGGGCTGTGAGCTGTCTGGTCTAGTGAGTGGCATCCTTGCTCATAGCAGGAGATTTGGAACTAGATGACTTTTAAGGTCCCTTCCAGGGTCTACACTTCCAGGGACAGGGCATTCACAGCTTCTCTGGCCAACCTGTTCTAGTGCCTTGTCATCCTCTGAGTAAAGAATTTCCTCCTAACAGTTAATAAAAATCTCCCCTCTTTTAGTTTAAAAACTGCCCATGTAAAAATTCATGCTCCATTTTTTTTATAAGCTCCCTTTAAGTACTTGAAGGGCATACTGAGGAAGATGAAAAACATGATCGGTTCCAGGGCAGCCCCTTGCAGTACTTTTCTTGATACCAGTCATAAGGTCATGTAGATCTTTTAATGATGACCATCTGAACCTTCAATCTGGTAATAAAGTCTTTTAACAACCTACTTGTCTACCCATCCAGACTGTAAATTTCCAATTGGATACAGAACCAGTGTTGAAATATGTCTCTTATGCTATCTATTATATAGGCAATTGTGAATTTATAAATAACAGGAAGACTTATAGTATATAATTAATGTTTAGTTTGCAATATTTGATGCATTTACATTTCCAGAAGCTTACAGTTTCCCCACTTTTTTGGGTTTTGGGTTTTTTTTGTTTTTTTTTTTGTGGCAGGGGGTGTGAATCAAAGGCAAATGGTCAAGTTTTCCATGGTACTTACATTCTGAATATGTAGTCTAAAATACAGAGAGGATCTCAAAGGTTTATAGTTGCCTAATTTGTATTCAAACTGAAACACAAATTGTGTGTGGCTGCATGTATCTTTTGAAAGCTAAACCAAGACAAAATATATGCCAGGACAAGCCTGAACAAGTTTTGAGACCATGCCCCATCAGGTGACAGATTGTGCCCTTTATGTAGTAATGAGATAGTATCAAATGGAGGACACACATGGCTTCAGAATGACTTGGACTTGTATTTGGCCATGTCAGAGGCAAAGAAAGATGCCCTTCCCAGATTTTCATCTGCAGGACATGCTGGAATTTATAGGGCACAATGCAGATGTCCCAAGTAACAAATACCCTAAAAAAGTGCCTGGCTTGAACTTAAGCACTTCCACATATTAGGAGTGACATGTTACCAATTCTGTATTTTGGTATACTTCATTCTTAAATGTTAGGTATAGAGGTTTGTTTTCTCAATGCAGTAATCATCTGGAAAGAACATTCACTCCCAACAATGAAAACATAGTATGAATTAAATTCTGCTTTATACTTTTAATTAAGAATGCTACAAATGATAATGACAGCCATCAAGTTGATTTGGAGTTCCATCAGTGAAGTGCAAATGAGAAACATATGGAAAATAGTGTTTAAATCCCCTTTACTAGGTTTCACATCTCTGTCACCTGTCAAGGAGCAGCAAAATGGATGATACGATGTGCACTGTAAATTCTGCTGAGCTGAACAGCAGTATCTCACTGTCTGCATATCTTGCCAGTTGCAGGAGGAGCAACAGTGAGTAGCAAATAGGTGGAAAAGGATCAGCTCATGACAGTGATAGAATTCCATGCTGCTATTTAGATCTTTCACAGGTAAGCTTTTCCCTAGAGTAAACAGACAGACATTTAACCTCACTGCTGCAGAGATTGCTTCATGCTTGGACTTTCCTTTCAGATAACTGAGCCATGAAGTGTTTTCAACTGCCTTGGATGAAAGGACCAAGTACCCTTGGAGATGATGCAATTTAATTAAGAACGTGTGGTTTCACTTATCTACCTGTAGCAAGCAAAAAAGACCCCTATTGAATGAGTGGTATACTAAATACAGTATGAGAATTAAATGAGCATTGGCTGTTATTGTCCTTGGGTATGGGCATTAAACTGAGTTATATTCATGATGAAAAAGGTGTGGGTGCATTTCAGGTAGGATTCATTTAACTAAACTACAGTGAGAGAATATCTCATCTACAGTTATTACCCCTGGGACTTCCATTACTGTCAATAAAGAGCAATAGACACCTTGAGATGGCAGTTTATGTCATGCTAAAGTGCATGCCTGAAACAGGCTGAGTCATGCCCCAAAAGATTTCCCACTCAGGATGAAAATGAAAAAGTTTCTTTGCAGGTAACATGAAATTGGGTAAAAAACAACACATGGGCAACAAGTAAAAATTAATATCCTGCAAGTTCAGACTACTTCCCACACAGAAATCACACCTGTTGCTTTCAAATGTTTTCACACTCACAGAAAGACTTTTCATAAGAGGTGTCTCAGTCTCAAGAAAGAAACTGGATTCAGGTCACTCCTAAGGCTGTGGGGAACAACTACAGGGATTTCAAGTTATTGATAAGGGATAGCACAAAGCTGCCAAAGAATTCTACTGTCCCATGTGAGGTAGAAAGGCATGGAGGCCATGTGTGAAATGGGGAAGAGGGCAGGACACTTTTGTGAGGAGATTTAAGGTCATTCATGGAGATGAGAAAAATTAGTCTGAAAGGTTGTTTCCATTTATTTTTCTCATAGTGTCACTCATTGCAAATTCTCTTTTCCCATGATGCTCCTGTTTTCACAGTTTTCCTTACTGGGTTGCCAGTTTTTCTTGATAGAACAACTTCTTTTAGCTATGGTAGGAAAAATGCTGCCTTCCTTTTTGTGCCATGGAGAAGCCTTTATTATGACTGCTTAACAGCTATGTTGGGGTAGCTCAAGGAATATTGAGGGCAAGTCTGCTTTTGCTTAGACTGGTTTTTCCTCCAGTGTTTTCTGAGCTTGAAAAATCTCTATCCCAACACTATGCACAGGGCTCCCTCCAACACTGTTGCTGTGAGCTCTAAAATATTAAGAAACAAAACCCACATTCTGAAAAATCCTATAAAATGGATTTTAATGTGGAGGGAATACTTTCAAGCTGCTATCTCACACTGACTCAAAAAGAAAAACTCTTCAACTTAAGCGAGGAACAGGTAGGGGTTTCAAGCAGGGGACTACTAAACTATTTGCATTGGTTCACAGTCTGCTCCCACTTTTGTGGATTTCAGACAGGTGTTGCCCCTTGCCATTATTGAAGCAGTATGAATGACAAGGGCCAAGACTTGAACCTCGGTCTTCACCCCACAATATGTATTTTTTTTACTGTATTAGAAAACTGTTTTTAATCATTACTTAATTTTAAATCTAAATCTGACCTATGAACTCTTTAAAATGATTGCTTTTGACATGGATTGTAGAGATTTCAAAGGCATTAGAACTCTACAGTATTTGCATTTCTTAATATCAAACTGGGGTTTTTTAATACATTGAAGTATCAGAATATCCATGCCCTACAGAGTCACTGATCTGAGATGACCATAATTATGTACAACTAAATCTTCTAAATACTATCTCTGCTTGATTATATAGTATTTGGCTGATATTTTCAGGCTGAAATACAAAATCAGTGCTTCATATTCTAGCTTTCATGCCATACTACATTGGTTTATGCATATTGCAGAGCAGTCTGCTGCAAGGGAACACAATACAGTAAGCCTTTGCAGTCTATTGTCATTATTACTTACTAATTCCTAATATTTGTGATGGGAGACTTAATGAAGCATTGTTGTTCTTGCATCTGTTGGCATTTTATATAGCTAGTATATTGTTCTTTTATCCTTGTCCTTTAGCAACAATGATGGCAGCCAAGGTTATAGAGTTTGACTGTTAAAGAGTATAAGAATTACTGATGTAGTGGCAATATTGCCGCTTTAGCTAAACTAAATAATATGAAATAATAAAGGTAGCATTTTCTTTATTTTTTCTCTCAATCTATGTTATTCAAATGAAAGAAATTTAATTTGTATTGTCTCACTGCAACTATAAATATGCTTCAAAAGTCTGTGCAGACATCAGTTTCAAAATAGAGTGTCTGATCTGCAGTAGCATTACACCAGGTCTGCTGAAAGCTGCAGTGAAATGAACAGGTAAATGAAGTCTCAATTTAGTGAATATCTGCCTGTGTGCTTGGCTGAATTTGACAGGATTTTATTATATGCACTGAAAACCTTGCTGGACTAAAGTTTGTTTCTGCCATAACAATGGATTGAAATAATACCCCCACATCCCCCGAAGCTCCTTGGCTAGCTCAGATCTAGGGGGCTTTGGAGGAATGTTTCAGGGATAAGACAAGAGATAACAAAAGAGTCTCTAACCCCCAGATGTAGTCAAAGACATTTATTCTCAAAGGTTTCCAGAGGGGGAAGAGGACAAACTAGGAAGAACAGGGCCTTTTCTAGACTCCTGCTCAGGAAAAGGCACTTGGCTCTGAGCCAATAGGGTCAGAATAGGGAGGAAGGTTTAAACTAAATGGTTACAGGGTCCAGGGGTCTCTGGGGGAAAAAAAAATTCCACAGAGAGATACAACATTGGATCAGTGTCCCCCCCTTACTACAATGTTAAATAGAAGCCTGTTGTGGTGTTCAGGCACTGGAACAGGTTGCCCAGGAGGTGATGGGGTCATCACCCCTGAAGCTGTTTAAAAGATATCTGGATCTGGTGATCCAGTGGTTTTGGGTTTACAGTGGTGGCACTCACTGGTTTGGACTGGATGATCTTAAATGTCTCTTCCAACCCTGTCATTTCTACAATTTCATGAAACGCTTTTGGATATTCTCTTTAGTCCTGGCTGCTCTACTTAGACCAGCAAAAATCAAGGTACATATTTGTAAGATAAACATTGTAATATCCATATGTAAATGGATGTACAAAACCATACTATTTCTCACTATGTTTCTCATATGCAAAACACATAATGCTAGCATTAGGTGGGTGGGCGAGTGTACCACCCATTTGGTATATATGCTTTACTATAGGCATAAGTTCAATTAATATATACAAGAATTTGTGAGCAATAACTCATCCTAGACATATTCTCAGAAGACATATGATAGGAATCATATGTCTTCTGAGAAATGATTAATTTTTTAATAAGAGAATTCCATATATTTGCACTATTTTCTACATAATACTAATTAAAGATTAATTTATAATTCTAAAAGAGAACCTTAGTTCTGTATATTGACCATGAAAGGCAAAAAAAATTTGAAGTTCTAGCAAACTAAAAATAATCTTTCAGGGAACTACCTTTTTCCCTTGTTAAATCAATTGCCACTTGAGTATATTCCTATTATATCATGGATTTTGTTGAGGTTGCAACGGAAATAGAGAATTATTTGGAAAAGAATGTAGATTGACATAATTTTCTAAAGTAGTTTCTGAGATCAACAAATTCTGAATTCTCCTATTATGTCATCGTTCATGGAAAAACAAAAGAAAATTTGAAAAGTAAAAGAAAGCCTGGGCTTGCTGTTTAGAAACAAGACAGAAAAACTCTCTCTTGATTTATCAATTTTATGTGGCCAATTAAGTTGTCCTTTTTTCTGATTTGTAATTATGGTCATAATTTCTATATTGTGTGTTGATTTTGCAGCAATATTTTATTATGTTTTAGTCTAGCAATATCTATTATTGACTCTCCTACTTGTTGATAAAGCTGATATATTGGTGTTTGGTAATTTTTATTTCTTTGTTTCCTGCATCATTCATAGGTTGTTTTTGGAAGATACTGTTCCCTGTAATGACAGTGTAGCTTGTGAAATTAGCATGTGTCAGCACTGACAGTGCTTTGGGAAGGATATACTGCTCTTAAAGGCACACTAATGACAAAAAAAAAAAAAAAAAAAAAAAAAAAAAAAAAAAAAAAAAAAAAAAAC